>MQUG01000359.1:0-146683 GCA_007213375.1 Steinernema feltiae | reverse complement strand
CGGCGACGCAATGACTGGCGTTGACAAAATTGATGAAAAAGCCGATCGGACGCAGCGAGCGCGAGCGATCTGACCAATAGACGCCAAACTAAACCGATCATGTGTTCCACTGACGTTCACTATTGATTTGCTCGTCATCGCACATCGCAACATTGAGCTTTTGTGAGCTCAAAAGCAAGCGACTTGGGAAGTATGAACAACCGAAGACTGAAAAGAACGCGTGATTGGACGAGAGCGCTACAGAAAGCGTGGCACAAGTGTCGAACGGGGCCGTCTAGGGTGGGAGAATGGGGGGCGAGAGATGTAGAGTAAAGTGTGAGCTCTCCACACTCGTTTCTAGTGATGTGTTCGAGTTGCTTTTGACATACGTTTTTTGCGCTGCGCGCGTACACGCTGTTTTTTGTCATCAAACCAGCCGTCGCCCTCATCGGCCTCCTCACCTTCGGAGGGGCGCGCTCTTTTCTGAGGGAATCGCGAGGACGATTCGTTCTCTCTCCCTTCCTTCGCCCTCCGCTTTCTGTGTGTGCGCGAAAGAGCGAAAAGAAGAGACAACGATCAACGGCCAGAAAACAACGTGGTTGTGGTGGCCGAAAACCACAACCGCCTCTCGTTCTCCGCTTTTGCGATTTTGGTGCAGTCAGCTGACGTCGGCCCTCGGGTTCTAAGTTTGTTCTAACACCAATGTGCGTTTATGTTTTCAATTTCTATGAAGAACCAACGTTTTAAATGGGCGCGCGCTGTAAATCAGACCCATGACAGATTTGTGAACTTTTTTTGCAATTAAACTACCGTAATTGGGAAGTTTGCGTCTATTTTTTGTCACGGCAAAACGCGTTGAACTCCCTGAACGAACCTGTACCAAACCGCCGATTTCCTTTCGTGATAAAGAAGAGAACGTCCGGAAAGTACCTTTTCAATGTCTCCATTTGTCCTCGACCCCAATTGCCATTCAGCTCGTTTTTTCAAGGTCGCATTTCGGTTTCTTTGCAAGCGAAAGTTGTTATTTATTTCTGTTCGTGAGCATGAATAACTGAAATCGAAAAGGTCATCAATTTAAAATCGTTGATCCAGACAGAAAAATCGTTAAAATGTCGAAAATCGTAGAACAACATGTTTACAATAAGGAGATTACCATTTTTGTCTAAAAACGAGCCACCGGACCGACCCTCTTGAGCATTCCGAAGGTTTTTGTGAAGATTGTGCTTGTTTTGACTTTTTGTCTCAAACGCGTAAAAGCGGGTAGAACATGTTTCTTATTCACTCTTGCAACGTTTTCGGATAGCAACCGGGCGTATCCTAAATGCCCAAACGTCTAAAATACTGACCGGTGAGCATGAAAATCTCTTCCGCGTCTCGCAGACACTTTGCAACGAACCTGCTCCTCTCGCCAAAGTCATAAATTAGCTGAAGTGAACGAAAAAATGCAACGGAAACTTTTGTTAAACCGGCTGCGTGCAAATCAGTCCACTGTTCTCAAAAAACCATCAATTCTCGGTTATTGTTTAGAATTTCCTGTAAGCGAGCTCTCAATTTCACTCGTGCTAACTGTCGCCAGACAGATATTGCCAGAACAGGCGGACTTTGGTTGCGATTAAGCAACGCTGGCGGCGACGGCGGTGTACAGTTAATTGGCGCGCTCAAGGCCGTCATGACGCACGCGTCGTCGCAACTGATGAGAGAAGACACTAACGGCGACTGAGCGAGAGAACAGAATGACGGCGCTTTTGTTAATTTGATCGGAGAAGAACAGTTTGCGGAAAGTGCATAGTGTACACATGAACACGCGTGTGCCGTCTTGGAAGAACGAGCGAGCGAGCGAGATCGAGAAAGTGTTCGCAAGTCGCCCCGCTAGCGCAAAGGGAGAGTTGATAGCATGATGCTCTGCTCCCGCACAAAAGGCTCTATTTGCGAACGTGTGGCCTTGCTTTTGTGCACTTTTGAGGGTGTGCCGTTTCTTTCGCTCTCGTTCGTGTTAAGCGGTTCAGAACCCCCTACATCCTACAGTATGCGTTCTAATCGGTTCAATGGTTATAAAGTGCGCATTCGGCTCTTTCAGATTCACTTTCGTTGTTGAACGTCGTTGTCTCGGGTAATCACTCCGAATGAGCGCCGAGGCTGAACAGCCGACTCTGGCTGCAACTCCAACCATTCCGGCTGTGATGAACGAGGGAGAGGAGAAGAAGAAGAAGAAGCCATCAAACGTTGCTTCTGCCGATTCTAACAGCCTTCTTCCATCACCGCCCACTGCATCTTTACCTACTAGAGATGGCCTAATGGATACTGCCTGGTAAGCGTATTTGCCTTTTACCATTATCCAAAGCCAATTTAGTTCATCCGTTTCCACGGCATCTAGTTGGGTTAGCGAGGAGCACGAAGGGAGAAGCCTTTCGCCCTCCGCCTCTACCAGCGGCATTGTCACCCTTTCGTCCTCGGAGCAGCTGGTTGCTAACCCATTCCCCACTCACGGCTCTTCTGTGCCTGCGAACGGCGTCGTTGAAAGCGAATCTGCGGAAACCATCGCCAACCAGGCCGAAACTCTTTTGGCTGTGAGCAACGATCAGCAGCCATCGTCAATGGGAAACAGTAGCCCTAAAGCCGCCGCCCCGGCGACCGCTGCTGCTCCTGCAGCTGCAGCTCCTGCAGCTGCAGCTCCTGCAGCTGCTGTTGCTGATTTGGAGACGCAGAAGGTGGAAGTAGAATTTGAGAATCAAGCGGATCCGGATCAATCTGTCTTCATGACGAAAACGATTGAGCTGAAGCCACGTTTGGGAATCATTCCCTTCAAGTGGCTCGATCCGCTCTGCAAGCCTCTTCGTTCGATCGTCAGCCAGAATCGTCGCCGCTACATCGACGACGTCAACAACGTCAATCTTGACTTGACCTGTAAGCAGAATGCATCGTTCAGTTCCGATCATTTCGGCTTCTTCAGACATAACGGATCGTATCATCGCGATGGGATATCCCTCGCATGAGACCGAGTCGCTCTACCGTAATACAATGCTCTCCACGGTCTATTTTCTGCAGCTCTTCCACGATAATCACTTCATGGTGTTCAATTTGTAAGTTTTCTCGATTGCCGATGTACTTTGAAGGTGACGCGCGACTCTTTAGACGCGGCGAATACATCTACGATGCCAAAAACTTCCAATATCGCGTCTCCGCATATGAAATGACCGACCATCATCCTCCACGTCTGGAGCTGATGGGTCCGTTCTGCGAGGAGATGCACGCCTATCTGGAAGCCGATGAGGAGAACGTGGTCGCCGTTCACTGCAAGGCCGGAAAAGGCCGCACGGGCGTCATGATCTGCGCGTATTTGACTTACATCCGCCTGTACGCGTCAGCTCGGCAATGCATGGACTACTACAGTATCGTTCGCACCCACAACAACAAAGGGGTTACCATTCCATCGCAGCGACGCTACATCTACTACTTCGAGCACATACTCAACTACGATCTCACCTACCAGCCGTATCAGTGCGAGCTTGTCGGCATCTACATTGAGCAGCCGCCTCAAAACGGTATTTGCATTGCTGTGTGACAGTTCTTTTCATTGAGAGTCATCTTTAGGGCGCTTCTCGAATATGAACGGTCTCCAAATTACCGTATCCAGTGGAGACGTCGAGATGTACAGCAGTGCTCCAATGATTATTTCGAAAGAGACGCTGGAGGAGGAGAACGAGCTAATTGAGGAACATCCGAATTTCCAGGGAGACGACAGCTACGACTTTCACCATCGCAAGCCGCATGCGCCCGGCAAAATTTTCTCTCGGTTAGTTACCGTAATCTACGAATTTACGAAAATTGAATGAGTTTAATTTGTTTTTTCAATTTCAGACGCTGCTTCGGATGGACTCTTCCCGAAGATCAGCGCGTCTTCCTGGAAGGAGACATCTGCGTGCGCATCAATCGCACCTCGACTCCTGCAGCGGACAGATCGAAAAAGTCCTCGATCAAGACGAAGAAATTAGGCCACATATGGTTCAACACGTTCTTTAGTTGCCCTCACTACTGCGGTGTGCCGTATGTTCACGGCGACGAAGCCTACCCGTATCCAGAGGATGGAACGACAATCGCTCGGAAGGTCTCTGGCGACGACTCCGATGAACCAACAACCAACGGAGAGGATCTGCCAACGTGCAGCAAGAATATCAAGAAGACCAAGAAGAACTCGTGCAAATACGAAGTTGCCGAGCCGCCCGGACTCGAGCTTCACTGCCCCAGCGAGTCGGTGGCTGCGATCCACCGCAATTCTCTGGAGCCGTAAGGATTTTCTCGTTTAAATCAGCTTTATTTGTCTATTTAGACCGCGTGTCAGCATCCGCAAACTGCTCGAGAAGGCGCACGAGAAGAATCTCGTCTCCGATGACTACAACGAACGTCGCAAGGCAGCTCAGGGCAGTGGAGAGCCCATTCCATTGGCTCCAGTCGGTCGTCCGAACGCCAATGGGCCGTTCTGTCTGCTCCGCAACGGCGACGAACACGGAGCTGCCTACCGTGCAATCGAAGTCGACAAAGTATGCAAGAACAACAACGTTCCGCCGGGGTTCAAGGTACTTTCTGGTCTTCCAGGAGCTAAAACGCAATTGCTTCCAGGTCATCATCGTCACTCGGTGCATAGATCGCTGCCAGCAGAAGGAGGTTGACTTGTCGGAAACCCTCCTTCAGCAGATTCGTCATTCGCAGCGTTTCTACGAGGCGCAGAAGCGGCAAGAGGTGAGCAATACGCGCGTGATTCATTCACTACTAGTCTGTATTTAGTCGTCAAATATAGTAGTTAAGCGGACGACGTGTGAGCGTATTTATCTAACTTCTTTCCTTTGTAGATGCACCAGAAGATCGAACACAAAGTGAGGAAGGGAATCGAGGCAGCAGCGGCTGCCGCTGCGAAGAAGGAGGCCACCAACAAAATCAAAGAGTTCTTCCGCAAGAGCAAGATTTCCGACGAGGTGATGCGGCACGAGATTCAAATCGCAATGAAGAACTACTTGTTCCCGCACCGACCTGACACTCTCCCTCCCGAGCGTTACTTTCTGTGAGTTTTGAAAAACACAATTTTCATGTAATTCGCGCTCGATCTCCAGTTGCCCCGACATTTGTCATCCTGCCGCAAGCGCCGTTCAGCCTGAAACGAAGGAGGAAGACGACGATGCGAACCGGTACTAGCGTGAATTGCAACTTCTAAGCGATCAATTCGTTCTAGCACTATCACCAGCTGCTCTTCATCGTATTTCCGTCCTGCTGAGGACATTTTCGAACGTCTGATGGCTGAAGAAGACGAGAGTCCCGATGTTGAAGAGGACTCCGAGTGAAAAGTCCATATTCTGATCATCTTGTACAGTAGATACGGTAATTTCTTAGTTTTTCCTTTCCCACTGCCCTCCAGTGTAGATACTAGATCCTGCACCCTCTCTGTCTCCATCTCTCTCTTACCGCTGTCCCCTCTTTCTGTCGTTTTCGCGAACTCGCCAGATATCGTAAACTGTGATTTCCTTCCTCCCCAAAACATCTCGCGGAATGCTTGTTGTCAGTGCTCCTTCCTTCGGATCTCTGAACTCTGTTAGTTGTTGTGTTTGTTTCCCTCTTCTTTGTTTCTCTCGTTAGCGCCAATCTTCGCCACACCCGTCTCTAACTCATTACTGTAGAATTTGAACAAACGAAGTAATGAAAACCGGTTCAATTCAGTGCAACTTTTCAGCTCTCACGTATCTCATATCATCTGCTCTCCGTACTGTTGTCATGTAAAGGAAACAACTCCTTCAGTTTGTAATGCCAGCTGGTCCCGCCGCGATTGACCTAACTTTTACCTTCTACTACCTGAATAGGGTGTTGGGCTCCCATTCTATGTGATCTTTGCCGGTGGCATTTTGTAGATTTGTAGATAAATCGATCCTGAATTCGGCAAAAGCCATTTACGCAGCGGAGTTGCTGAACTGGGTTACTGTACTACTAACCACAAAGATACATTCTCAGGTGTACGTTCCAGCGAACAGGATGGACTGGGTGTTTTCCAAGACAATGAAATAGATAAAGGGTTGATTACGGCGTCTCTCACTTCCGGTGGTGGAACGACTCTCAGGCCACCGGAGAAACGTTCCGCACCACAATTTCCGGCAATTTCGAAACTCACAAGCGCAACATGCCAGGAGCGAAGCCACTGCGCTCACTAGCGCTGGAATTTCGATTCTCTCATCACAAAAACCGCGCGATGTAAGCTGCGCAAAGACCTGCGGCGATGTCGCAACGCTCAATTTCGGTGTATTCTCTGTTGCATACCCAGCCCCATCCTTGTAGGTGTGAAATCACCCGCATTTCCATCGAAATATTGCGTTTTCCATTTGTTCGCGATGGGAACATTGATTTCCGCATGAAAACCACGAAATCTAATAATATTCCAATAACGCCAGCGCCCAAGCACGATAAATAGAACCAAAGACGAAACCTAAAACAGTAACAGCACTCGTGTCAGGAAAACAATCGTGCTGAGACCACATGAAATGCTCAAATGTTGCAATAAACAGCTAATGAAACCGAAAATAGAGACACACATAGGCGCCGAACTCGGGGCATCGCACTCACTAGACAAACGCACTACCAATGGGCTATTGCCCGGACCATCCTGCGAAACTTGAACACAGTATACATGTCAGGTAGTTCACTCTCAGTGACCAATCAGGGTTGGCGAGGTGGCCAACACGGTGTCTCGTCTCTTCACATCATATGCCCCTCTTCATTTCTTCGTTGCGTCGCAACAAATCACCGTTTCTTGGAAATGCCGCACGTTCGTAACGAATTCGAGCGGGAAACAATTACCCGATTCTCAGCCACTATCTTCGTTAGCGCTTTGCCTTCCACCTCACCCGACAAAAGAAAATTTTATTGTATTAACTAGAGACTACGATGAAAAATCTAAAAAATAGCAAAACAGTGCAATCTCATGACTTGCTTCCGCCGGCCACGAACATTCGACTGCAATGCTGCTCCAGTCGAGCGAGCAGCCCGCGGACGTGTGCGACTCCAACGAGAATGCCCACAATCTTTTGATTCTCCTCGGTACGAACACGAATTAGCTGCATTCGCGGCCCTCTGCTCGCGATATCTTTGACGTTGCCGTTGCTGAAGACGTGTTCGACGATCGGCCAAACGGAGAGGACCGCACCGGAGAGGATGAAGTATGTGCGTGTCCGCCTTCCAATTTCGCAGTACTCGCTCTGGTTGGACATCTTGTGACATTTTCCGTGGAAGTATAAGTGCTGACACGTTGTTGCGGCATCTGAACGAATCGAATTGAGAACGCATCTTCAAACGAATCACCGTACTTTCGTACTGATCCTTCCACACTTGTTCGGCTTCCTCGGGACTCGCTTTTCGGAAACGTTTGTTCATGTACTCGATTCCCTTGAGTTCGGCAGCTCGACCGGTTGAAGGATGAGTTAGGGCGTACATTCGGCTTAGGCTCCTGTTCATGCCGATTTTACCGATTCCGTATATGAGAGCTGCTGCTCGTTTGCCGGTCGCACCCTTCCGACTCAAATAGAATCCGTCCTGAAAACACCAAATTGCGTTCGCTGTCAGTTTGAAAATACAACTTACGTCATCGTTATTGTGATCATTGTACAAATCCATAGCCTGCTCCCAAGAAACGCCTCGTTCGACTGCGACTTTGTGCATCTCTACCTGGAAACTTCCCTTCTGCGCATGACCAACGAACACACGAGTCTCCAGTTTTCGAACGACGTCGCCCGCTGTTCCGATATCTGCAATGGTTGCGTTACGTAGAGAACAAACAGCAGAACCTACCCATAATTCCGAGATCGTACGTTCCGTCGTGTTTGGACCGGGTGACCAACTCCTTCAGCACGTCCAAAAAGTACTGGAAGAGAGCGTTCTGCGCGTGTACAGGTAGCCCCAGAATGCGATTCAAAAACTTTGACATATTCGAGGCTTCGCGTTCGATAGTGTAAACGCCTTTTTCAGCTCGGGTGAGAAGACCGACGCCCTCCATGTAATGCCGCATATCCTGGAAGAAGTTTTCCGGTTGGTAGTCCGAAGGCGGCGGTATTAGAGGAGGGAACAGGGTGCCAACGACTGAGCGACAAACAACGTCCAGAGCAGCACGACCGTACTTTGTGTCCAGGTTAAACTGGCTCAAATCACGAGTTTCGGTAGCACGACGATCGCCGTGAGTAAGAGCTCCGAGAGATTCCAGCCGCTTGGCGACAATAGAAGCGAACCGCTTCTCTCCAGCAAGTTCTGAGATCAGGAAAATGTATTCAGGAGCGCTGACTTGGTTAGAGCGATGAGTGCGGCCAAACTGTTGAATGGCTTTGTCGGCGGACCACGGAAGTTCCAAAGTGATGTGAACGCGACGAAGTTTGTTTTCGGCTCTTCGGTCCGACTGAAGCGAGATTCCGGAACTCGCTGCTTCAGAGATTACCGCAATCTTCTTCTCTCCCCTCATAAACATATCCTTCTCCTCCATGTTCATCTTTTCCAAAGCCACGTCCGCATTCGCCGATCGCAGCTCGTAGCCGACTGCACCGTCTTCCTTGGTCACCACACGACCCTTTCGTCCTGTCAACTCGGCCACAAATGGCGGTCCTCCGAGCTCATCGATGAGATGATCGAGTGTGTTCGTGGGAAGGGATCGGCCGAGTCGTTCAATCGCCGCGAGAAGTTCCTCTTTGATGCTCGCCAGATTATTTCTTGGTGTGAAGCCAAATCCATCGGCTGCTCCGCTATCAATGATCCTGCTCGATTCGATAAAATGACTGGCAGAAAGCTTCATGGCGTCAGATTTCATAGCTGTGGTCCGTTTGAGAGATTCGCTAACCGCATCGCGCTTCTTCTTTCTCAGCTCCTTCCGCATTTCCTTTCTTCTCTTCTCGCGATCAATTCGTCTTTGCCGCTTCAGTCGCTTACTCTCTGCCATTTGCGCCTTTGTTCTCAACCTCTTGTCAACAATGGGTTCGCGGCCCTCCCAAGGATCGCCTATATCAACCACGTGAGCCACCAAACAAACAACCAGAAACATACCAGCTGTGTCCGCCAAGAAAGGGTTGAAATCGTCGTCCGAAGAACTATCAGTAACCATCTGTTTCTGCTTTTTCGCCCATTCATCGTCGTCTTCGCTTTCAGAATTCCCATCAGAATTAGCACTTGATGAATCCTCATCGCTCGATGACTCCAGCTCGGCCATCAGAGTGTTGATCCAGGCTTCGTCATCGTCTCCAAGCATGATGTCATCATCGGAGTCATCACTCTCCGACGTTACACTTTCGTTGTTGTTTTCATCTTCGTCCAGATCCTCTTGTGCAGTGTTTTGACGCTTCGCTGGCGGGATTAGCATATCTTTCCGGGCACCGTAGTAACGAGGGCTCCTTGCTCGCCTCTTCCTCTCCTTGCTTCCTCCACCAAACATACGCTCCATGCTGTCAAGAACGTTGCCGGCACTTGTTGATTGCCGCAAGCTGGTCGGAAAGTGTTTTTCGACGAGACCTTGAAGAACAGCTCTAGAAGTGCAAAGTTTAACACATTTCAACCAGATCAAATGCTCACTTTGCAGTAGAAACAAACTCCGTGAGCTCTCCACCACAGTCCTCAAGCTGCTCCAAAGTTCTCGCTTCGCCAGTGGACTGTAGACCGATTACAACGCACTTGTTCTGTTTGATTGCGTCCCGGGCGATCTGCACGCATGCGTCAACTTTGGCACCGATACAGAGATATTTGAAGAAACGCTGATGAGCAGACCAGAACTGTCCCCAGACCACCTTGCACCCACTACGACGTTCCTCTGACATCCGCGACAAAGCATTCTAAATGTACGCATCTGAATTCCGTTTCGGAGATCAGTAAGTCGTACCTGGAACTGTCGTCGACACTCCAGCCACACTTTCACAGAATCATCGTACACGCGAACGAAATTGTCGCTGAGAGGAACTTCCTGGACACGAAAACTGACGCCGTGGAAGGAGAGCTGTCGAGCCAAATACATTCCTCGTTGTTTCATGTCCATCGCAACAACCTCCATCGCTCCCACACCACGACGTTCTACAGTGTTGATGAAATCGGAGAACTGGGGGAAAGACTGTCCCCGACCCCACAGTCCCAATCGAGTCATGTAGGCCATATTTTTCGGCTCCGACGCTCCGGTGGCTGAGGCGTAAATCACACGAGCATTCGGCAACTCTTTTTGAAGCTCCAAAACCATTCGACCTGTTTTAGTTGGTTTCGTTCCGGTCGCAGGGCACAAATTCTTTGCTCGGTGGCATTCGTCGAACACGAGAACGCCATCAAAGGCCTACATTTCGAGTTATCCAATAAAATATTAAAAGGTACTGAACTTACCGGTCCGCCGCACCACTGTATGAGCTGCTTGATTCGAGAACGATACTCCGCGGTAGCCGAGCGACATTCTCCGATCAGCGATGAGTATGTAGCAAACATCACACCTTTCTTAATATTGCCATTTTGAGGTCCACTGATCGCTGCATACTTCATCTTGCTTAGTTGATAAACGTCGATTCCTTCGGCGCCAATATCCCGAAAATCTCGTTCCGAATCATAGCGCAAATCCGATGAAACACTAAGCCTAAACGAGGAAAATTACGTTATGAGGCTCAAAAGTGAGCTAAAAATACCAGATTGAGCGTTTGCGACCAAGCAGATAGTTCTCGAAGATGATACAAGCGATTGTTCGACCTTTTCCCACGCCAGCTCCATCGCCAATCAAATAACCGCAGCGTTCACCGGATGGTAGATTGTTCTGGTGCATCTGACAGGCATAGATCACTGCTTCTAGCTGCAGAGCAGAAATGCATCCTGTATCGATGAGCTGGAGAGAAAAGAGGGGATAAATAACAGATGATAGAGTGCAGCAACTCACCTCTTCTGGAATTGTCATCTGATAATGTACATCAGGAGGTTGGACACTGCTCAACGACGCCGTTTCGACCACGCAATCGGGATGGGAGAGTCCTGACCGCAGTTTGCTGGGGACATATTCCGCGTAAGTTTCGGCATGTCCAAGATTCTCTTCTTCGATGTCAAATTCGTGATTTTTATTATCGTGATATACAGCGCCCGCCTGAAGCGCAGCTTTCATTTCATCACTAGCGGCCTTCTTCTTGGCGGCTTGCGCGAGATCGAAAGAAGACGTGTTCGAATTCGCAGGTATGGAGAGATTTCGAAACTGCTGAGCCTGTGGAGATGACTGGTCCGAGCGCACAAGATGACTGAATGGTTGTGGTGCAATGAATTGATCGACGGCTGCCCTTCCTGAAGGAGTCGCAGGTGCAACCCTGGCTCTGGTAATTGGTGTCAACAGCCGACCACCACGCATGATTCGGCGAATTGGAGTAAGATACCTTCCTCCGGCAGCAATCGAAGAGGAATGTCGCATCTGTCCAGGCGGAGCAGAACCAGGAGGTGGTGGTTGTGTTCGTGGCACCGACTGTTGTACAGGAGGTCTGAAGGCGACGTACACTGAAGTGCCGACAGCGCTAGGTTTGGCTACGATGGTTTGACGACCGTGTGCTTGTACAGGCACAGACGACCTGGCACTGACTTGCTGCACCATTTGCTGCTGTTGAATCGGTCGCGAAGGTCCCGGCAGAGATCTTGAGAAAACGGGTTTTCGTCCCTGCTGACCTGGTGTATGAATCACGCGTGATGTAATCACAGAGCGAGGAAACGGGACGACCCTGGAACGGTTCTGTAGAATCCGTGGAGTCGCTGCAGTTCTATCAGGAGGTCCACATTGGTTCGTGTAAGGTAGATTCGGATTAGACATTCTGAAAATAATAACCAATGCGTGAATATCGGATTCACAATTATCGTAGCATCAACTCGAATTGAAATAACGTGAAATACAAACGAGTACAATAGGAAAAACAATGAAAATTCAAAACATAACAAGTCATCACACTGATCGTCCGCCGGCGGCCGTCAAGCACCGTACGACGCTTTGTCGGAAAAGCTGGTCTCAAAAGTTCTCATTCACATGAGATGGGCGAAAATAAAACTCTACAGAAGCAGAGAATTTACAGAAAACCAGATGGAAACGCAAAAATCAAAGGAACCGGGGATTCTCGTCCGGAGTGATTTATATATGAACAAATTCGCGAAGGCGCTCTTCAACAGAGCGACAAGTGAGCGAGCGGCTGCGATCCGACGGTGCCGGTCGAATCACACGAACGAGCGAGTCTTCTCTGTTGGCTAAATGCGGGAAAATGCTACCAGAGCACTTGAACTGCGCTTAAAAGAGCTGTTGGTTGACGGCGTCTCTCACATCCGGTGGTGGAACGACTCTCAGGCCACCGGAGAAACGTTCCGCACCACAATTTCCGGCAATTTCGAAACTCACAAGCGCAACATGCCAGGAGCGAAGCCACTGCGCTCACTAGCGCTGGAATTTCGATTCTCTCATCACAAAAACCGCGCGATGTAAGCTGCGCAAAGATCTGCGGCGATGTCGCAACGCTCAATTTCGGTGTATTCTCTGTTGCATACCCAGCCCCATCCTTGTAGGTGTGAAATCACCCGCATTTCCATCGAAATATTGCGTTTTCCATTTGTTCGCGATGGGAACATTGATTTCCGCATGAAAACCACGAAATCTAATAATATTCCAATAACGCCAGCGCCCAAGCACGATAAATAGAACCAAAGACGAAACCTAAAACAGTAACAGCACTCGTGTGAGGAAAACAATCGTGCTGAGACCACATGAAATGCTCAAATGTTGCAATAAACAGTGGCGCTCCTGCTCTCTCTGCTCGTTCTCTCGAACTTCGCCACAGGCCTCTTCCTCTCCTTCCAGTTCCGTTACATGGCGATCGTCGGGAGCAAATGGAGCTCGCGGCTCAACGCTCGTTGGGCCTACGTCTACAGCGCTTGTTTGCACGGCGTCTTCTCGGCTATCTGCGGCTGGACCTACTCCACCTGGGCTGTCTACACCGAGAACTACCCGGTTTCTATTGATTCGGAAACCAAAAAGCACATTTTCTGCTTTGAACCGAACAGAGCGCTGTGTGTGGCCTATCTATTCGCTTTCATCACCTTCATAGTCACCGCTCTCATGATCTTCGTGGCGCTCTCCTACTGCGACCTGAACAAAAACAGCCGAATGGTAGCGGAGAAGACGCTCAAAATGCAGAGAACGCTGCTGTGGAACCTGATCGTCCTCTCCGGAGTCCCAATCTTCATGGGCGGAATCCCGTTCCTCCTGATCGCGCTCGGATTGGTGGAACATCAGCTATGGTTCGCGCAGCTCATGCTCATTGGCGGCATTCCTATCATCATCGGCTACGGAGCGGTGATGTGTGTGGCCTGTTTGCTCATGTTCAAAGTGCACAGAGAGGCGGTGCTGTCTGCAGTTGGGAAAAGGGCGAAAGTGACCTCGACTTCTAGTACTACTCGATTGTTTGCCGTTCGAAATGTTTCTTGATTTTGGAACAAAGAAGATTGGAAATCTGTGTAGATCTGAAGCACAGCAGTGCGGAGGCTTAAAGGGGCGCACAAACCAGGAGAAGCCAAACGGCAAGCCTTGACATTGTACGATAAGTTTGAGCTCAAATAAGGGAGAGTTTTCTCTGCATTTGTACCTGAATTTCAGCAGTTCCTAAGATTGCAATGTGCTCTTCTACATATATTCACTTTATAGCCTAAAGACGTCAAATCGCGACCCAAATTTAACTTAAAAAGGGCCTAATGTAATGAATAACCGATAAATTGGTCGAGATCGCCGCTTTCGTTGATTTTCTCGGTTCTTTGAACTCGGAATGTGGTGTAGAGCAGTCAATCAAAATTCAAAAATTCACAAAAACGTTCTTTATTCAGTGAACACGCGTCAACAATCCAAGAAATGGGCGGCGAGCATCACTTCCGTCAGCAGCTGCTCTGGAATGTAAAAGTTGCCTACAGGTTCATCGGGCTTCTCCTTTTGCAGCCGCTCGCACTTATCCTTGTGCGACAAGTAGGCGCAGACGACATGCAGGACGTTCGTGGGAATGCAGGGCAAATGGACTACGGTATCGCCTTCAGCGTGGCCCTGCGAGCATCGCTCGATGGTCGAGGAGATGAGCGCCAATCTTCGTGGCATGATGAATTCATCTTCTTCTGCGCTGACCAGAGTGACGCGGTCGATGATCTCTGGTTCTGCGGAGGTCGGGGCGTCTGGAGTGTCGGCAATCTGTTCAGTTTCTTCCGCGGTGGGAGCGGCGGGGAGAAGAGAAGAAGAGGAAGAGGACATCTTGACATGCGGTCATCATGGATTGTCGCCTTAAATACGGGTTGGTGCATTGCTCTCGATGGGTGAGCATTGCTTTAGGTCTGCATCGCTTTTGAGGTTGACGAAGCAATGCTTGAACAATGCATTTAAGTCGGCGATGCAGCAACTGCGACCACACACTCCAAAATGTCCTCTCCTTCCACCCAACAAGCGCAGCAGCCAGCGGTCATCGACCTCGTCACTCTGGTCAGTGCAGAACAAAAGAAATTCATCATGCCACGAAGATTGGCGCTCATCTCCTCGACCATCGAAGCGATGCTCGCAGGGCCACGCGAAGGCGATACCGTAGTCCATTTGCCCTGCATTCCCACGCACATCCTGCAAGTTGTCTGCGACTACATGGCGCACAAGGATAAGTGCGAGCGGCTGCAGAAGGAGAAGCCCGATGAACCTGTAGGCAACTTTTACATTCCAGAGGAGATCATGACGGAAGTGATGCTCGCCGCCCATTTCTTGGATTGTTGACTGAAGTGTCGAGTGTTCACTGAATAAAGAACGTTTTTGTGAATTCTTGACTTCTGATTGACTGCTCTGACAGATGATGAGGCGATTTCGACCATTTTACTAGTTATTCATTACATTAGGCCCTCTTTTAGGGCAAATTTGGGTCACGATACATTTATTCAGGACCTCAATTGTCATGCTGACCGCGTGGAGTCACAAGCGATTGAACTGACTAAAAATCAACGCTCTTTGGACTGTTTCGACAGCTTTAGGCTTTAAAGTACTACTGTTTAGAGGTAACTACAGATAGGAGCGCACATTACAAGAGCATAGGAACTGCTGAAATTCAGTTACAAATGCAGAGAAAACGGAGAAAAGCACATATCACGACTGATTGATTTCCTGATTAGCATGCTGAACGTGTGAAGAATGCTTGGCCTTAGGGTAAAAATACGTCGTCGAACACGCAAAAGCATCGGAATTGCGTGAAACTACCTAAATATCTTAAAATTCGGGGTTCTGGCGGCAAATTTGTCTTTCGCAGTCATCACTATACCGTAATCTTTGCTTTTTATGCTCAAATTCGGAGTTTCTGGTTGATTCGAGGTCTGCATCACTGGTACAAACACCTCCTAAAACGTCGCATATCGATGTCGATGCGGCCACCATCTTCACTTTGACCGGCGTGGTCGCGATCGGTCGCATGTAGATCTGCGGCTGCTGGTGCATCGCCGGCTTCACGTAGGCCGACGGACACAACACACAGAATGTTCATAAATTAAAACTCAGAAAATTTAACGCAAGCAATCTGAGTTGAATGGCTTCCCGAAACACCAAGCTAATAGCACCGCTTGATCCATTCGAAGACTCAAAAATTGATAGAAAATGATAGACTAGTGATAGAGTAATAGATAAACCATTCGAACCTTGAATCCCCGCTACGATATCGTAAGCCAAGAACGAAGTTTAAGCGCGTTACGACCAAGCGCCAAGTTAACAGATTATTGAGTCTAAGCCAAGATGTCCTGCCGCCAAGCCAGCGGCGCCAAGTTGTACTGCTTCGTGCTTAGTGACAAAGAAAGCTTCGCTTTTGGCTGATTCCAGAGTTAAAACGTGCTTGTGACAACTACATTGGTGTTCGCCGCTCCGCAGCTTGCAATCACCTAGGTACAGGTCTGCAACCATGCATTCTCGCCGCTGCGCGGCTCGGAGTCACCATCAGCGCGGCGCTTCGCGCCTCACAAACAGCCCATTAATGGAGCAAGAGAGTACTCGGCGCTCCGTCCGCGGATCGCCTCGCTCCACAGTTCAAAACGTCAAAAATGAACTTATTTTTGTGGCTGACCTTAATGACCTTAGCGCTTAATTTGAGCAAATTTTGTTGCTCCTCAGTCCTCCGTAGAAGCTGCACTGCTCAATCCTTTCGGCCAAACAATTAAGAACGACCGGCATCGAACACCCAACCCACCTTTCGGCCAGATATATGAGGAGGGCGCCTCGCATATGAGGGGAGCGCTCGGTACCATTCGGCTAATCGACCATGGTTTGATTGGAGGTCGAAATGCGTATATATCGCGACGTTTGGCATGGAACGCGATGGGTTTCATTGGGTAGCGAAGAGATTGTGTCAGCAACGTATTCTTAGAATTCGCATTATTTCCTTCATTAATCTATAGAAATGTGTGTTTTGAGAGTTCTAATTACCTGAGTTCTAATGAGGAGAAACAAGTGAAATGGAAATTGAAAGCTTAAGGCTGTAAAGATGATATGACAACAGATGCAATCGTATTCAGGAAGCTGCAAACTCATCTTCGTCGTATCCGACCATGTTGAATACTTCATTGAGACGTCCTTCGCTTAGGGGAGGAAGGACCATATCGCTGACTAAATTCGTTTGACAACTGACGTTTAAAGCGAATATCGGTGACAAAGACTCGTCATCACGAAAGGTCTCCGTTATTGGAAAAATATGACCTTCTGTTGTGAATAGGAGATGGTGATAATTCTTATTCACAGGATTTTCTTCGTCAAATAACTAAAAATTGAATACATGCTACGAATTCAAGATCCACGTGAAGATAGAACGGACTTTTCGTTGCTCGATAGAGGAGATAAGTGGATTCTACAAATTCGGGACGCAATGGGTAGAACGACACGTCTGGAGCTCTAAAACAAACACAAACTGATAGGAATTTCAAACGAGCGCTAACTTTAAATTCCAATTGTAGCGCTCCGGTATGAAGTCGTACTTCTTCCAAATCGCGTAATACAGCGCGTGGAAGCAGACTGCTTCATCGAGCATTCCGTCGAGAACTTGAACTCCGGCAAAGCTTGCTTGCAAAGCGTCAATCCAAGTATTCAACACTTTGCCGTCACGCATGTCGACGTTTACGTAGATTGGCGGCTGTCCATCGTCTGAAAAGTGCACTACAGTTACGGCATCTGATCTATAGTTAAGCAAATCTCTCGTTGACTGCAAATTCAATTATGTTTTAAGCTATCAACAAAAACACATCAAGCGTTGCATTTTCAGCGTTTTTGCTTTAGCAGTTGAGAAAAACGCCAGAAATTGTTGAATGAGATAAATGTTGTTACTTACCGCTCCTACAATGCGTTCTTCCTTTTCTCATATGCATCCAGATGTGGTTTTGCGCATCCAAATACATCTGCAAATCACTTTCGTCACCAAACAATATGTACGCTTTGAGCATGTACTCGTAGAACGAATCAAGGCCTGCACCAAGGCCACTCAGAATACCCTTCCATTCACCCGTTTGCACATCGATTACATTACCTATAACCAGAAATGTTGAATCATACGCACTTGTAATAATGAGATCTTACCTAACAACCCGGTTCGTTTATCCTTAAAATTCCATAATTTAGCATTTGTCTTTCGAGCCAGCGTTTCAGAGTGAGAATCCCGTAGAAGTCTGGACAGTACTCCAAATTCCAATAGCAAAGATCCGGCTCCGGCCGTGCACGTTTCGTTTATTGTGTTGTGCGGCACTCCGCTGATCAGATTGACTCGAGGATAGGGGAGGCCAGTTAGGGTGTTCTCAAACGCCGGCAGCATGCGTAGTGTAAGATCGTGAGCCATGGTTAGAAGTTCGTTATCGTAGTCGGGCATACGATAATCACCGAGCCAGCTGTTCTCGTTTGTTAGGATCATGTGAGCGGAAAGCAATGATCCGACGACGCTGAATTAAAAGAGAAACGATTCAACTATTTAACCACAGAATCACTCTTACCGAATTGTGGCTTCAAATACCTGCACGGTAACATTCTTTTCAAACGACACGGTATCGATTACCAATCGCACAGCTCGGTGAAATTCAGATTTGTTACCGAAGACAACCAGAGAGTCCAGAGAATCGATCTGCAAATATGATTTGTTGAAAAATGTTAAGCAAAGTCGCGATTGATACCAATGTTAGCGAATAATCACCCAGTACATCGTTTATATTAATGTTATCACTAAAAATGGGAGATGCGTACCAAACCGAGGTAAATAATAAGCATACGGATTGGCGTAATCGTGTCCGCGACCCGTACAGTGAATCGGATCAAGTTCGTCAAAGGGAAACGCGTGTTTCAAATAGTTGTCGTAGCCGAAATAGAACATCTCCTTGGCCTGTTCGCGGGCCATCTCAATCTCATCTTCGCCGATCCATCCGAACTTGTAGTCAAACTCGTTCTTCGCTGGCCAATAGGAATTTGCCACCGAAGAGCTGCAGAAACTGCTGACTGAGGCTAACGTTGATATCAGTAAGAAGCAAACGTGCTGAAAACATATTGGATGAACCGATGGAAATTGGAGAAACCGCACCATGACCATTAAATAGCTGAATTCCGCACGCACTGATGCCCATACGAACGAAGGCGCTTCTAAGCCAGCGACGACATCGGTCGTCTGGCCGCCTGCAATGTAGACTCTACAAGAATGTGGCAAAGCGGCGCCTGCTTCACACAAAATAAATACGACAGCAGTCAAACGGTTCGTTGCATTGTATTTCTGCTTCCCAGCGATCAAGTAACACGTCAGCGTCAGTCAACACACTCATTCGTGTGGTCCAAAAACAATGCAGCAGCGCGCATGCAGTGTACGCTGCATTATGCATGATGGGAAGCCTAGGCGAAATAATAGCACTTTGAGTGCGTTGTTGGAAATAATTAAACTGAAATAATTAAACCGGAAGGAAAGCGCAACAAGTGTCTTCAAATTCGGAATGATGTTCAGAACGACACGTCTGGAGCTCTAGAAACAAACAGGCCATTCTCTTTCATTCATTGAGGCCATATTTATTTTACATAGTTAGTACAAGTTACTCTAACTTGACGGCGAGAGTCGCAGCGAGGTTTTGGTACTTCGCTTCCAGTTCTTTCGGCAGCGAAGCTCGGCATTGTACGCGAAGGTTCATTTTCAAAGTCCTGAACACCGCATCAGTAAGCTATCGCTGCGAAACGGACTTCGGAGCCACTACAGCATTCGTGGAATGTCCTTCAACGAAGTTTACCATCAGATGCGAGTCACCAAGTCAAGAGTTAACGGCCAGGTTCCTCGCAGATCAACCCTTCCTCGAGGAAGACTGCGCGATCCGGTGTCCCGCCCACGTCTCTACCGCAAGACTCACCGGCAGACTCTACTTCCTCCCCAGCTCAATGGAAAGCAACTGGTCGAAGGCAACGCTCTCCACCAAAGTCCCAGTCTCCAACCTGTCACGCCTCCTTGACTCGCTTTCTTCTTTTTCGCTCAACTCTATCATTATCCCAGTAGTTGTCATTGTCATGCTCTTCCTCCTCGTCCCCTTCCTCCTCCGGCGTCTCCTCATCCTCATATGGCGCTCGTGAATTCTCGGCCTTCCCGAGTGTCACCGGAGACGGTGGAATTTGCTTCAAGATTGTAATGTTATGTCTTAAGCGCAATGTAACGCTCCCGGGCATATAAGCTCGCGGAGCATGAATAAAATCACTCTCACCACTGACCGCTTTATCTAGAAACAAACAGGCCATTCTCTTTTTTATTATTCAGGCTTTATATTACATAGAACCAGTTACTCAATCTTGATGTCGAGAGTCTTGGCAAAGTAGTGGTACTTTGCGGCCAGTTCGCTTGGGAGCGCAGCTCGACACTATACGCGCAGCTGTAATTTCAAATTCCTGAACACCGCAAATTATTGAAATTTTACAGTGACTTACGCAAGCGCCATCAGACGAGTTTGTTGAATCATCATGGGTTCGGCTTTCTGAAGAAGTTGAGCCTTGACAAATTCAAATTCGTTGACCACATCTTCGTCTGCGTATGATTCAATCAACTGATCAACACAGTGGTTTTTCCTGCAAATGTTTTACATGATATTTTTGATAATTTGATTCGCTTACTTTTGTGCGTTGATGCCGTCGGCGATCAACGTCCCAAAGTCGATGGAGACATTGGCAATCTGATAGGAGTCATGCATCAGGGCGGAAAGGCTCAGGGGCGGTATTTCGTGGGCAAAAGCGGGGGAGGTTGCCACGACCACAACGAGCGAAACGAGCACGATATTCATCGTTAGTGTTGCTTCTGACCCCGCGAGGCGCCGTTTTAAGGACGAGTCGCAGACAGAAACAATGAATCGCGCGGTCTCAAGCTCGGAACGCCGCTTCCGCCCAAACAAACCGCTGAATCATGATGGAAGAACGAGAAAAGACGGCATTTTGGCGAAGATTGTGGAGACCAACGCGCATGACGCAAGCGAGGCGCTCTCGGGACAAATCTGCACGATTGTTGTGATAATCTTTGTTGCCTGATTGCCTGGTGTTCGTTTAATTCATTGTAATGAGTGGCGAATGCTTCCGGGCAGGAAGAATGTTTTATGTCTGCGTCGGATAATTCTTACTCGCTTGACGAAAATCTCAATTGTTTCATTTTGTTTGGTGAATGACGAGAGGATCTGCCATTTTTGAAAACGCAAAGTATTGACGCGGTTACCATCTACGGCCGGGGCTAAATATTGGAGAGCCCACGAAGTAAACTATGTTCTGTTCCTTTTTTCTTTGTACTCCGTTTTTCTCGAATAAAACTGTTTGTTAATTTACTTTGTTGTGCTTAAGCAATATCTCCTTCTCATGGTCGGCGTTTCATTGTCTAGCTCACGGCGGTAAGCTCCCTTCTTCCCGATTCTCTTGCAAGCAACATTGTAGTCACAGGCAGCGAATGGCGGTGTATCTGAGCGTTGTAGGCGTTTTCTTTGTCGTTTGGGTGTGCTCTGAATTCGACCGAAGCGTAAGTTGGGCCCAATCGTTGATTTCCTGCAGTTCGCATTGTAAATACAGCACCGAGCACACTCACCTTGCAAGCCTCTTCGCCATTGGTCAAGTCGATCTGTTCCACTAAACCGCGGTAGTTTTTTGCAATAAATTGTGTATATTCTTTTAGAATTTGAGCGTCTTTCCTCAAATAGACCTTTATCGCGCAGTCCAAGAACCCAAGATTCCGTTTTTCGTTGATAACAGCGATAATTTTTGAAAAATAGATGTGGACTTGCTTCTCAAAAGCATCCTCGCTTCCCAGCGCGTTCCGTAATTCCTCCTTTGTATCCCCATTTGCTCCGCCATAACAGATTGCAAGACAAACAGACAATGAAAATGGGGAGCAGATGACGGAATCCCGTTTCTGCGCGGAAAGCGCTTTCAGAACGTTGAAAGCGAACGACGTTTGTGCAGTGGACAGCGAACTTTTGTCGAATTTCGCCTTTTTCGTTGACGGAGCGGCTGATCGGGACGATCGTCTTTTGGACATTGCAACGAACAATGCATGCGGACGCAACCAGCTGTTTAACAGTTGTGTTCCGCAGTGGTCCCACAGGCGATTTCCTGACTGTTGTTGGTCATGCTGTATTTTAGCTTATGCAACTCGAAGCGGTCGTGACAGGCATCTGCACAAGGCGAGCACAATTTAACCTTTTGGCGTACGCTTCCGAAAATGTGTGCAAACTTCGAAGAAGCATGCAAAAAGCAGCAAAATCTCTCAAAGCCGGTCTCATGGTTATCATCGCATTTCCGTTCCTTGCCAGTCGGCATTCCCCCTTCATTAGCCTGCAAGTAACACTTATTTAATTTTTGTGCCCGAAATGCGTCTCACGCCATTTTTAGGCTTATATTCATTCAAAGACCACTGCACACGAACTAAGCGGCTCCATAATTTCTCATTTGCACGCTATCCGATGAAATTTGTAGATGCCTTGCTTTGCTTTGCTAAAATATACAATATTGCAATTTTGATAATGATTCGTGATCGCTCATCTTTTCAAGTTATACGACGTGAAATATTCTACTTTTCGTTCTTCGCTCTCATCACCATCACGCTTCAGATTCACATGTGACATGTTATCGACGCTAGGAAAGATCAGCAAATGTTATTCGCCGACGGCGTACGCTATTGCATTTGGGTCCAGAGGACACTCGCGGTTATGCAGCACTCTAACCTCCATCAAGGATAAAACTACTCAGCTCCCGCCTGAACAAACGCCGTGGTGCAGATTCCTCCGTAATATTGAAAGCTTGGCGTCATCAGTTACTCTTTGTAAGTTTGTGAGCATGTGTGCCAGCTGGTGAAAACTTCGTATTATTGCAGATAAACTCAGCCGACGTCAGCCTCCTCATCTGAGGCAGCCTTCCGGATCTCCGTTTTACAATCGCAAGCTTGCGGACAGGAAAGCGAAGGCAGCTGCAAACGCAACTTCTTCAGATAGCAGCAACAACGATTCGCAAAAAGGTGTATTTCTGTTATTTTATGTTTATTTGTTCATCAGTTGCAATTTCAGATGATGACAATAAGAAGGACGCGCCGCGCAACGAGCGAGAAGAAATTGTGGCACGCATGAAGAAACTGTTTGCGATCTCCCTGTTTATTTATGGAGCAGTTTATATGTTATCAAACCACCAGGGCGCAGATCAACATCAACTAGTTGAAACTACTTGGAGCGATTTTGTTAACCGTCTTTTACCGACTGGACAAGTAGGACGCCAAGTGATGAGGCTGATTGACTAACTGATCCTATTGCAGGTTTCGAGGGTCATTGTTTTCCCAGAGCGGGACACCGCAGTTATATATATGTATGCAGGAGCCAAGTCGTTGACCGGCGACAACGTTAGTAACTCCTAAACCTGTTTATTATTTCTTGCTCCTGATTCTAGCTTCATGCTATTTACCAAATGGGAATTCCTAGTTTATCCAGATTTGAAACGGAAGTTCGAGCTGCTGAACTAGCCATTAATCTGCCTCCAGAACACTGGACGCAGGTCGAATACCGCCGCTTGGAAGGTTTCTATTCAATGTTGGGGATAGGGGCGATTCTTCTTCTCGCCGGAGCACTGTTCTTCATTTTCAGAAAAGTTAAAATCTCATTTAGTATGAATGACATGATGGTACGTTTCTGGTTGAGAAGATGCTGTTGACTCCTATAATGTTCAGCAATCTATGACAAAGACAAAGTTCAACATCATCGATCCTCATGGCAATGGCCAAAAGTTGAAAATAAAGTTCAAGGACGTAGCCGGATTGAAGGAGGCGAAAGTCGAAATCTCAGAGTTTGTTGACTACCTCAGAAACCCTGCCAAATATGTGGTAAGTTGACAAACAGTTACCGTTTGCATAATTCCTTCGAATGCAGAGTCTAGGAGCGAAACTTCCGAAGGGTGCATTGATGACGGGTCCGCCTGGTTGTGGTAAAACTCTTCTGGCAAAAGCGTTGGCCGCTGAATCGTCAGCTCCGTTCATTTCGATGAATGGAACTGAATTTATCGAAGTTATTGGAGGTTGCACTGCAGATTTCTAGCATTTTTTTCATTGTTAATCTAGGACTTGGTGCTTCTCGAATCCGAGCGTTGTTCAAAGAAGCCAAGGCTCGTGCGCCTTGCATCATTTACATTGATGAAATCGATGCGATTGGACGTAAACGAAGTGAGGGAAGCGGTGGATTCGGAGGTGGAAGCGGCGAAGAAGAACAAACTCTCAATCAACTCCTTGTGGAGATGGATGGCATGGATAGCGCTCAAGGAATTATTGTCATCGCTAGTACTAATCGGCCGGATATTCTTGACAAGGTAAGCTTTTTTTAATTCAACAGTACAGTCTGACCGAGCTTGTCTTCTCTAAATAAAACGTTTAATCTCGTCATCACGTTCATCTATTTTCAGGCACTAATGCGTCCCGGTAGATTTGACAGACATGTCACTGTTGACTTGCCTACCGTAATCGAACGAAAAGAAATGTTCGAATTATACTTAAAGGCTATCAAGAGAGATTTTCCAGTCGAGAAATACTCACGCAGATTAGCACAGATGACGCCAGGTTTCACTGGTATGCGAAGAGCTTTGTCGCGAATATGCGAAATGTGTTCTAGGAGCTGATATCGCCAACGTCGTTAACGAATCTGCTATACGTGCAGCCACCAACAATAAGGATATTGTTGTTTTGAACGATCTGGATTCGGCACTTCAACGTATACTCGCTGGCCCCGAAAAACGCAGTAAAGTACTAGTTAAAGAAGAATTGGAAACGGTAGCTTATCACGAGTCCGGTCATGCTCTTGTTGGCTGGTTGTTGGAACATACAGATGCACTGCTGAGAGTGTCAATTGTTCCGCGGACAAGCGCCGCTCTTGGATTCGCACAGTATAGCCCTAAGGACCGTAAGCTGTTTACCAAAGAAGAGGTACGGAGTTGGCCCTTTGGTGGCTATAACTATTATTTTTATTTCTTTTAGCTGTTTGATCGCATGTGCATGGCTCTCGGTGGAAGGGCTGCAGAGAACCTCAAGTTCGGAAGAATTACTTCTGGTGCTCAAGATGATCTTTCCAAAGTTACGAAACAAGCGTATGCTCAAATTCAAGTCTATGGAATGAGTCAACATATTGGACCACTGAGTTTCCGGCCAGCAGCGGGGAATGAGCGCTCTTCCCAATTTTACAACAAGCCGTACAGTGGAAAGTTGCAACAATTGATGGATAAGGTGAGAATAAACACGCTATTCCAGTTGATAATTAAGTATCTTTGTTTATCTTTGTTTAGGAGGCTAGCGAGTTGATATCTCACGCATATTTCTTTACTGAAAATCTTCTTCGTGACAATATCGACAAACTGGAAACGGTTTGTTACCACCGTTGCTGTATTTATTACGTCTTCACATACTTTCAGTTGGCCCAAGAATTACTTGCCAAAGAAGTCCTAGGCTACGAAGATGTGAAAAGGCTGCTGGGACCGCCTACCTACGGAGACAAGCATGTTATAGAACTCGCAGATCAAGTGTTACCAGACCTACCAGACGAGCAGTAGTAAAAACAAATAGGGTTTATTGTTGTTTGTTTTGTACATAACGCTAACAAAGACTAAGTAAAGATCTTCGTTACAAACATTCCGATCTTTCCGATTGAAAAGGAAAAGGAAGAAAAAGGACAAAAGGTTTCATGTAAGTAAAAATCGTGAATGTAGTTCAAATAAAAGAAATAAAAATAATAGTTATAGCCACCAAACTACGTACCTCTTCGTTGGTAAATAGCTTACGGTCCTTAGGGCTATACTGTGCGAATCCAAGAGCGGCGCTTGTTCGCGGAACAATTAACACTCTCAGCAGTGCATCTGTATGTTCCAACAACCAGCCAACAAAAGCATGACCGGACTCGTGATAGCTGAAATTGCAACTGATGAACAAATAAACATAAAATAACAGAAATACACCTTTTTGCGAATCGTTGTTGCTGCTATCTGAAGAAGTTGCGTTTGCAGCTGCCTTCGCTTTCCTGTCCGCAAGCTTGCGATTGTAAAACGGAGATCCGGAAGGCTGCCTCAGATGAGGAGGCTGACGTCGGCTGAGTTTATCTGCAATAATACGAAGTTTTCACCAGCTGGCACACATGCTCACAAACTTACAAAGAGTAACTGATGACGCCAAGCTTTCAATATTACGGAGGAATCTGCACCACGGCGTTTGTTCAGGCGGGAGCTGAGTAGTTTTATCCTTGATGGAGGTTAGAGTGCTGCATAACCACGAGTGTCCTCTGGACACAATTGCAGCAATAGCGTACGCCGTCGGCGAATAACATTTGCTGATCTTTCCTAGCGTCGATAACATGTCACATGTGAATCTGAAGGTGACGGAAGCGAAGAACGAAAAGTAGTGAATCTGAGAAGACGAAACAAAAGTCAACAATAAAAAGAGGATCTGAAATTCACAAGAGATGACACGTTTTAGTCGATAATATCTGAATTATATTCTGACGTGGAAACGGCAGATAGAATCTTGTTTGGCGATTGCACTGGGCGAAAATTGAGGCTAAGCAAAGACTAATGTAAGTCATTCTTGTGCGAATCCGAAAAGAGGAAACAATAGAAATCAAATCAGAACCAGTTGGGTTTTTGAATATTTTTACAGGTTAATCTAACATTCTTAATTAGTTACAAATAATTAGTTTAAAAACACAAAAATTCAGTGGCGAGGAAAGCGGCTGATTCCTACGGTAGGATTCTGAAGGGGTGAGCTCCATTCCTCCGAACCGCGCTTCTTCTGAGCTCGTTTCGACAAAGTGCCAAAGATCTCTTTCAGATCAGGACGAGTTAGCGGAGGAAACATTTTTTCAACATCGGAAGCGTCCTGCAGCGCCGCTGCTTTTTGCACTTCTTTCTCTGAAATAACCCGACCATATTCAAGCAGCCAACTATGGAATAAACTCACTGTTTGCCCACGCAGGGAACTGCTTCTTTCGTTCCATGCCAGTATCCGAAGCGTCAGAGTCAGTAATTTCATAATTGAGAACATCGGAGATTTTCTTCTCAGACGTCTTCTCTTCTGTTGCTTGGTGGACAGGTGCGGATTGAGCACACGACTGATCGCCGTATCCAGCAGCGGCAGGCGTAATGTTCCGAGCACCACGCTTCTTGCGGTAGGCTGCCTGAACTGGAGCGGCAGCAGCGGGACTCGATTGAGCTACTGGGGTTGCGCTGTATTCAGGAGCGGCAGCTTCTCCAATTTCATCCCCGTATCCATTCTGCACGCCTCGCTTCTTTCGGTAACCAGACGGCTGCACTGGAGCAGCTTTGGCAGCCTCATCGCGTGCTGCTTCACGGCGCGCATAGCGCTCCTTTCGCTCTTCCTGTTGTTTGAAGTACAAAGCGGAATTCATAATCTGAAAACGTGCCTGATGAAAATAAAAGAGTTCAAACCGAGTCACACGGCTCGCGATGCAGCTAAAGAAGCGACTGGTGTGAGTGGCGTCCGTGCTGATGAAGCCACGTGGCTTGTCTAGTCTATTCATGCGAGTCCACGTGTACATGATGTGCTTAGTCATTGGTCCCACCACGATTTGTTGGTCAGGAATAGACCGGTGTAGTATTCAATACGGCGGCTCATCAAGTGCAATTTCCGTGTTAATCCATTGATTGAATGTGTCAGCGATCGCTCACGCAAGTTGGTGCGTCTAGTAATCCCAAAACAAAGTTGAGCTATGAAGTAAACATCGCTATGTGGCTTGTCCACGTGGTTTGTCTAGTTCTGATAACTGACACTCACACGCAGTTGATCGGTGAAATCCTGTCAGATTGTGAACAATCTAAGAACAATATTGTCTCTGCACGCGTATCGCCGACCGGAATCTCCATATGGGAAGAGACAAAAACGCGTTGCCTTTCAATCACTCTCGCCGTGCGCACTAGGTCAGCTGAGAATTATAAAAGAAAGGAAAGCTCGGTCGCATTTCACCAGATTCTCTCTCCTTTTACGGAACATGAGAACCGCTAGCCTAAGGGTCACTTCGACCCTTCTCATTACTTTCGCCTTCTTCTTGCTTTCAATCAACGCGGAATCTGTTCACTGGCGTAAGTTCATTGTGGTGTTTGAACAATTCTTCCATGTGCTACTGTCTAGAGTGGCGTGACCTCGCCTGTGAGACCAAAAATGGCACCGGATCGGACAAGATCAGCAAAGACCCAGCCGAATGCACCATCAATCTGCGAGAAGCGGAAACTGATCATGTGTCTCGCCCTGCTAACAGGAATGGAGGTTGTTTTGATGTAAGAAATCATGAGGCTCAAATGGTAGATTGTACTGATGTTTCAGGAAGTTGTGAACGGCACAGCCCGCACATACTGCGACTTGCTCTGCCCCAAGGCCGACACCGTATACCTCATCAAACGCAATCCCCAGGTTCACCGTTCGTGTTTCGTATTCTACACTCACCGCTTGGAACGCCGTGGTGATGACTGGTTCCTGTGGCGAGACAAGAAGTGCCGCCACTCCCAAATCACCTTCACAATCCGCTGTGAGTTTCTCTTTCCAAGAAAGACCTTCCCAGAAGACAAGGAGCTCTTCGCCAAGCTGCGCCGTCGAACGTAGATGGTGTTATATTATACTTATATTCAATCAAATAACAAAATCCATTTGAAGGTTATTTACTTGAGTTCAAAAAACGATAACAACAACTAAAAACAAACCTAATGTTCTCTGACCAATTCTTCAGCTGATTCGTTTATATTATAGAAGGCGGGAGGATCATAAAAGTCACATATAGCCCCGACGCTAGGGTCGCGTCCCTAAAAGGTCAAACAGTCAGCAAACTTATAGTGCTGCGTACCTGGAATCTTCTGTATAATTCGCTTTGCATGTCTCCTGCACCTCTGTTCAGAATCGCCTGCTTTAATCTTTCACCAGTAGCGGGTTCATCACCCTCGTAATCGAAGGTTTCATGGACATCGAGAGCCAACATCTGAAACATTGCATTGTTAAAACCAACAAAAGGACTGATGGAAATTACCTCAGTCCATAATTTTCTGTAATACATGCTCATGTGAGGTTGCATGGCAAAAATCGGAGTGAAAGAACAAGGGTGATAATCGTTACGACCCAACTTGAATGGAAAATACTCCTTGTATTTTTCACGATACATATCTAGCCAGAATTTCTTCTTCCGGTCTTCCATCTCAAAGATGCTCAAGTCGAAGTCGGCCCAAAACAACGAACGATACGATTCCCAAAGCATCCCTCTTGACAAAGATAGAGAAATTCTGTTCGCTTCGTTTTCAGTCATAGCATTTCCAGTTGCCTTCAAATATCCAATATTGTCCAACATCTATGCACTGATCTTACCGCATGAGGACTGCTCAGTGCTTGAAGAAGATTTGGTTTGTTAACAAAGAACTGAAGGAAAGCTGGGAACAGATCAGCACCGTCCCAGTCGCTTGCATAATACGGCGCCCATGGGATAGTAATGTCTCTGTAGGGACTGCGTGAGCAAAGGATTTGCACAGAGCGGCCAAACTGCTTTTTAAAATTAAACAAACCACGAGGAAGCGGGCACTTACATGATAAAGCAATTGGTTAAGCTGTGTGTGGTGAAGGAACGATTCTCCAGATGCGTTAGGTTCGTTCGCCAGACCAATCATGTACACAATTTTGTCCAGACCTCGCTCTTCGCTTTGGTCTAAAGTACTTAGAGTCAACGATAGTTATAATATCATTCGCTCACTTCGTCCTAGTAACGTATTCCAGTTTCCACGTTTGTTTTCACGGTCGAATGGATCAATGTACAACCGTCCTAGATGTTCGCCAGTCGCAACATCCGCAACAGAATAAATGCGAGCTGATGGATGACACCTTTCCAATCCAGTGTCAGTGATATCTTGAAACTTAAAGTTGAATATATGAGAAACGATGTCGATAAGGTTGTTCAACGTCGGCCAAAATGGGAAGTGATTCATTAAGTCAATCGAATTCACCCTGAAAACGGTATAAGATTGAATAAATCTCACTCTTCTAAAATACTCATAATGATCCTCTGCTTCGCGCCGACAAATGTAAAAGAGATCAGAAGGTTGCAAATCTGAAATCAGTTCTTTGACAGCTGCGAATTTGGTCCATGATTCTCGACGGTCAATGAATACTGGTCCCATACGCTTAAACAAACTAAAACGTTCCTACGTAGAGATAGATGTTGCTCTAAAGATCTTACGCATTGATAAAGTTACGGACAGTTTCGGGAGTTCCAGCCATCTTGTTTGAAAGACGGTGCTCGCTTACAGAAGAATACCCTAGAGTTTTTGCAACACCATCACTGAAACGGAAGACATTACAAGACACAGCGTACGTCTCTTTACTGACTTATTGTGACGAAGTTCTTCGATATTCAACGAGTTATTGTAAAAATCATGCTCGAAACTGGCACGCGATGTCCATTTGCCCCAAGCGGTGGCACGTAGAGTTCGATCTCCACAATACTGCAGGAAAGGGAGAATAGACCCCGGAGCCATACGCGCCTTCCACGGTCCTTGATCAATATTTGCACTAAACAATGGTCTCGTTTAAAAATTTCCGGAAGACGAATCATCTTACTTGTCCATAGACCACATTTTCAGAATGTGCGGAGGCGCATCTTTCAAAACATTTCGATCGGTAACAGTGAACTGATGCTGATCATTCGTTGCCATAATATTTGTAAGGTATTTGGATCTGTACTCGTCAACAAAGCTCGACCATGAACCAAGAAGCTTTCGCGTTTTTTGATCGTGTTTGTCCAAACCGCTAGCCTTAATTTCGAGAAGGTACCATTCAACAAGTCTCAACTTCCATTCGTTCATGTCCTCCGACGGATTTTCATACAAGTTCTACAGCTTGGAATTAAACACAAAACTTGATGATTCTTTTACCTTAAGGAATTGCTGCACGACAGAATTTGTAAGTTTTTCTCTTTGCTCGCGAGCGCAAGTTAATTTAATCTGAAAATTGTTTTGTCGGCACAGAAAATACGGAGGGATGAATTACATGATGGAAATCAGCATCGAACGCTTTGCTGCTGCATTCGGGCCAGTCGGTCATCATCTTCAGTATTAAAGTCTGAAACCCGTAGTTCACGTCATACTCTTCGTTGAGAAGCGCCCCAAGGACATCATCAAAAGACGGGTTAACAGCTGCATCATGCTCCTTCAGATGCTCGGTGTGCTCCATAACGGTGGCTCCATACTCCATCAACGATCGAACGGTGCCCTCAAACATTTCCTTGGCTAAAATGAGAAATTTTCAGCACACTGCTCAAAGCATGTTTACTTGATCAACGGTCAGAATTCGTAAATTACTTACGCGAAGCAGTAGCTAAAGGTGGCCAATCAGCGCCACTGGAGATGTTGGCAAGGAATGAGTTGTTCTCGCACGTTTCGTCGGGAATGACTGGGAATCTAAACGATCTGCGTCGAAACCTACATCGATTCCAAAACTTACACTACGTAGTATCCGACAACCCGAGCTGGAGTCTCATTTCCCATTTTGAACAAGATGGAACGTCGAGATTCGACCCGACATTGCTGAGGAGTCTTCATGGAACTAGTCGGCAAACAGGACAACCCGCGACTGCTGGCGCGCACGGCATTGTGACCCAAAAGCCTAAGCATCCTGAAAGAAGAGGAACGATTGAGTTCAAGGCGAAAATTAAATAACAAAAACACGAGAATTCAAATCACTTTTGCAAATTGCAAACCATCTCCAAGATCAGTGGTACGAACGTGCGAAGAATCGGACAACCTAAAGTCAAGTTGGGCGTGTCGAGAGATCATGATGTGATGCAAATAAATCTAACGCGCTTCTGAGATGCTGATAGTGAATTGAAAACGACAGTTGAAGATAAAATGCATCGAATAAGTTATCGATGGTTTATTATGACACAAGTAGCTATTAGGGCGCTCCTGATGTTCCTGGCATTGACGCTCTCTGCTCTCCCACAACCACACATCCCGGCACCGCGTACAGCAAGAATTATGAGATGCCAGTTGATAGATTGCTGCCGCATGTATTTGTGCGAGAAAATCCGCACCGACATCGCATTCGCCAGCAGGCCCAAGACGATGAAAGGCAGCACACAGTAGCCGAGAAGTGACCGTACGACAACTCGAGAACGTCAAAAAAGCGTTTATTCTTAAAACTTTACTTGCGGCAGTATACAAAATTGAGAATCATGCATTGATCGGCATCGCAGAATCAATATCCTGACGCTTGGATCGGAGCTTGTGCTGCGGGAACAGACTGAACAACCTGTGCTGAGGCGTGTTCAGCTTGAGAAGAATACGATTGCTCGTTGACATTTGACACAGGCGCCACGGGTTCATCGCCGTAAGCATTGCGTTTCTTGCGATAGCCTGAAGCTTGAACCGGAGCAGGAGCAGAGACAGCGGCAGGCTGTGCAACAGCCGCAGGAGCAAGCTCTACTGGAGCTTCATAGTGCTGTTCAGAGACTGCAGCGGGTGTTACGGGTTCGTCGCCGTAGCTTCCTCTTTTCTTGCGGTATCCGGACGATTGCACACCGACTGGAACGCTAACGGCGGGCTGGGAAACGGAAGCGGGGGCCTGCTCAACAGGTGTCTGGACGCCGTAGGCTTGCTCTTGCTGCTGAGCAGGCGCCGGAGTAACAATCTCATCCCCGTATCCGTTCTGAACATCACGTCTCTTGCGATATCCGGACGCCTGTACTGGCGCGGGAGCGGCTACTGCGACTGGTTGTGAAACAGCAGGTGGTGCTTGTTCGACAGGTGCGGGTTGACCATACTGATCGCCGTATCCAGGAGCGGCGGGCATGACGAGCTCGTCACCGTATCCGTTCTGAGCACCACGCTTCTTGCGGTAGCCGGATGCCTGAACCGGAGCGGGAGCAGCGGGACTCGGTTGAGCTACTGGCGTCGGGGCGTGTTCAATGGGAACCGGTGCGCCGTAAGATTGCTCGCCGTATCCAGGAGCGGCAGGTTTTACAAGTTCGTCACCGTAGCCGTTTTGAGTGTTGCGCTTCTTGCGGTAGCCAGATGCTTGCACGGGAGCCGGAGGAGCCACTTGAACCGGCTGTGAAACAGCAGCTGGTGCTTGTTCGACAGGTGCGGGTTGGCCATACGACTGATCGCCGTATCCAGGAGCGGCCGGCGTGACGAGCTCGTCGCCGTATCCGTTCTGAACACCACGCTTCTTGCGGTAGCCGGATGCCTGCACGGGAGCGGGATTCACAGGTGCAGGTTGTGCAAGAGGAGCGGGAGCCTGCTCGACGGGAGCTGCATCACCGTAACTCTGTTCTCCGTACGCCGGTGCAGCAGGAGTAACGAGCTCGTCACCGTATCCATTCTGCACGCCTCGCTTCTTACGGTAGCCGGATGCCTGCACGGGAGCAGCGACATTTGTGGCTGGCTGAGAAACCTGAGGAGCGACCTGCTCAGCAGGAGCTGAGTCTCCATAGGATGACTGGCTGGCGGGAGCTATGGATGGAGAGACGATTTCGTCGCCGTATGCGTTGCTCCGTTTGTGCACTAAAGTTGGTATATAACGATTGTAGACACTAACAATGCGGACTCACGTGATTTAGCAGAGACGAGGGCCGCAAGGGCCAGGAGAACAAGCAAACGGCTGTTCATGATAGAACACACAGACTAACTGACGATTTGGTGCGGGACGGCGAGCTTCTTTTATAGGAAATCGGGGATGTTTCCCTTTCTTCACGACCTCACCGAGCTCAGTGAGCAAAACTGGTATTAAGGCCAGTGGGGGCGGTATCTCCAGCCTCGTCGAAAATCGTTCCAATAATGCTAAGCTTCTCTGAACGACCTCCTCTCGTCTGCTTACGGATTTCAACCGCAACCGTTCGTCGGCAATTGCAACGATCACTTGATTGAAAAGAGTCGCCAACGTCGGTGATAAGGTCACTTGTACTTTTAGAAATTGCGCAGAGCACGCAGGAAGCGCTGGCCTTTACTGTACCACTTTAATTTAATTGTTTTTTTTACGAGCGCCTGGCAATAACGTAGGTGCCGCCAAGGTCACCACTCGTCAAATCACTTTGCTTTATCTGCATAAGAAACGCTGGAATTAACGCAAAATTGTAATATTAAATTATGCCTGGAGGCCGCACTCAAAAAACAGTAAAAACGTCGTTGGAGGTCTCTCCTCTGCTTGCTTGCACCTAACTCGATGTCTGATATTAATCATAATCTAAAATAGCCGCTCTTAGGTCCGAACCGGTTAGGTTATAACACATGTCTTCTCACTATCGTGTTCATGACCGAAATGAAACATCACGCGCGTGCGCGCGCTTTCTCAAAAGTCGTTAATGCCAACGATTTACTACAATTGTGTGGCTCATAACTTCGAAAACTTGTTTATGCTCTAAAACGCCATCTTAAACGGATTAGAAAGCTAAATAAGCGGCTGTGCTGAAGGAAAGCGTGCAATTCGTCGAAATCTCCGTTAATATGATTAGCTGTGGTGAGCGGCGGCGGAGGCCGATCCGCCAGCCTTCTAATGGGATCTTCGAATTGGGTTGATCCTCCTCACTCGGAAAAAGTTTTTGAACACAATCGGTTTCTCAACAAGTTCCTTCGCCGGTATAGCTACTGCTGTCACGATGAATATCACTCGTGATGCTTTTTGCATATGCAGATGCGATATTGTGTAGACAGACACGAACGCCCCAGCAGTCCTTGTTCGTGTTTTTTGTGGAAGGGCGTTCAGGGCGATCTGTTCTCTGAGGAGGAGACCGCGAGCGAGGGGGCAACGCCACCGCAATCGAACCTGTTCTACCCAAAACGAGACAAACGCCTTTTATCAAACGTTTATTTATGTGGATAAAATGAACTTTGTTGGAATTGTCGGTCTAAATGATCGTCAGGAAGCTCTCCGGGCCAGGAACAGTCGGCGCGGCAAACGGAAATCCACAACGAATTTGGAATGAAATCGTCGCGTTCAGACATGTTCCACTGCGCCACAAGTACACTTCGTTCGCGATTCTCACGATGCCGTAGTTGAAGAATTGGCTACAACGGTGGTTGTTTGTTGGCGATTTGCCGAGAATTGTGCTTTCGTCCGCGTTGCGACAGTCGACTGGACAGAGATTTCGAATGTTCTTCACAGTCGGCACGAACTCGTCGTAGCATCCCTCGCCGAAAACGGTATTTTTATTGTCGCTCCGAAGGGCACACTGCGAGACGTCGCTTGTGACCCCGAAAGTTTTTTCGCACTCCATTGATCGGTACTCTAAAACGTTAATTTGCGTCATTAATTTACATAAAATGGCGAATGGTTCGGCGCTTACCCCAATGATAGGTGACATCGATGACGCCGGTTTTCTCCGATTCGATCGGCGGTTTACTGAGTGAGACGGACGGCTGTGCTTTCAAAATGAGCACAAGCACAAAATGAAGCAGAAAAATGAATGCTCCTCTGCGGGGCATACTCTACGCGGGATGATCCAAGAGACAAGTAACGAACAACAACAGTCTAATAAAATCGGTTTTCGATTAATGGCGATTTAACGAAAGAAAAACAAATCAATTGTGAGTGGATCAGTGGTCTGAAACGGTCGGCGAAACGATGTTTATCGTTTTAATTTAGGTTATCCGTGCTGTCGGGCGGTAAACTTTTCGCAAAGTTTTTGTTTCCTTCTAGCCTTGCAAATTAGGGAGGCAACACCCGCTGCAAGATGCGTCTAAATATGCGTCTTGATTGCGTGCAACGACCATACGAAATGGTAACTCGGATACATCATAGAGATGTTTACTTCATAACTGAACATTATTTTGGGGTTTACGTGCACCATCTTGCGTGCGCGATCGATGACAGTACGGAAATTGCACCTGATGAGCCGCCGTATTGAGAAGACTCGTAGTATCCGTAGCACTACATCTCAATCCGCTACGCCACTGTACGGCTTGTTTGCAATGTACCTCGCCAGGCTATACCTGGCCCGTTGGGACCAATGACTATGCACAACACGTGGGCTTTTCGGAAAGTTATCGAAGCGTACTGGATCTAAGAAGCGAGACGAGGCGAAATGGAGCTCACCCCTTCAGAATCCTTCCGTCGGAATTAGCCGCTTTCCTCGCAAATCGCAATTAAACATTATTGTTTATATAACTGTTGAACATTGGTTAGTATGCGAATCATACATAATAGGTAATTTAAAAGTATAAATATTCAAAAAACCCAACTGGTTCTGGTTTGATTTCTCTTGTTTCCTCTTTTCGGATTCGCACAGAAATGACTTACATTAGTCTTTGCTTAGCCTCAATTTTCGCCCAGTGCAATCGCCAAACAAGATTCTATCTGCCGTTTCCACGTCGGAATATAATTCAGATATTATCGACTAAAACGTGTCATCTCTTGTGAATTTCAGATCTTCGTGTCAGAGGTCGTTTAGCTCAGGAAACTAACATATTTACTCATATTTACAAAATTTCGCCGATGCACTCACTATTTCCAGCGTTTTATCTTAATCAACTGCACGCGTGCGTTTGTTGCAAATCTGGTCAAACAGGATGAATCACCCCTGCTAAACATTGATTTCAAATTTGTCTCTTTTCTCCACAAACTGACGGTTTTCCCAAGATGTAAGTTCCCGCTATTCACAATATTAACGAAAAAGATGACTAATGACCCCGCTACCCTCACCTCCCATTCATGCTGCCTTCATGTCAAACCAATTTCATTCGAGGGACGGTTTGTCGAGATCTACTGGCTAGATGCTAGATAAGATCTTCCGGCTCATTAAACGAACGCAAAGGCGACGGGATGCATTTACGGCGATCGCTCGGGAGAGACGAGACAGTGAACTGCCCTCCTCTGGCAGTTATGCATTGTATTTTCCTTGTAGCGACGTTGATTTTCATTTCATTTCACATTTGTCAAGCTTCAGCGCTTCTAGCGGCTCAAATTCCAACTTATCTGCCATGATCTCTTTGTTTCTCCTCTCTTGTTCGTCGCCCACAACAACAAATGCAATCCGCGACGTGGCAACACACACACGCTCTGTAGCGCTTCAATTCGATTCCCTTTCCAGTCATTTCGCGCTGTATCCCTCCTCAATTTTCATCGCATCTATTTGGTCGCTGCACCTGCCTTTCCCGTGGTGCTCGTAGACACTTTCTCTCGCGATAATAACTGTAGTTGAGGTTGGGCCCTTTACAGAGCATGCTCTTCGTGGTCGGACTATACGGGTTGAGCGCTGTGTGTTTTGTGCTATATTTATACACAAAATCGAAGGTCGCAGTGCCCGAAGATGCACAGTTCCTTGGATTCCAACGGAGCTACCTCACCATCTATCTTCTGGCCGTCGGTGCGTTGCTATATTTTCAACTACGTAATAAACCGTTGATTTCCAGCTGGCGACTGGCTTCAAGGTCCCCATGTTTACGCATTGTACGACTACTATGGAATGACGAAGCATGAGATCGAAATACTGTTTATCGCCGGATTTGGTTCCAGTTTGTGCTTTGGAACATTCATCGGATCAATCGCCGATAAATTGTACTAATCAACAACATTTTAATGCTAAATTTTGATTTTCAGCGGTCGCAAGTCGAACTGCTTTCTGTACGCCGTTCTCTATGGACTCTCGTGTGTCACGAAGCATTTCGGGCAATTTGAGATCCTGCTGCTCGGTCGTCTTCTTGGAGGAATAGCCACATCGATCCTGTACAGCGCGTTCGAATCGTGGTTGGTGTATGAGCACAATAAGGTAGGTGTGAAAAGTGATAGTGGAGCCATCCTATCAGTTTAAAAAAATTGTTTTTGAGTGCTAAGGATACGGTATTTCTGTGTGCTCATTAATGTCCTTAATGCTACTCACCAATTAACTCCACTTATTATCATTGTTTGTGCAAATTCCTACTGTTCTTTGATAATTGTAGCATTGGTAGATTGAATTTTGACATTCCAAATTGATACAAACTGCATTTTCCGTTAGGACTTTGACAGACAAGTGAAGCCGCGATAATCCATAAATTCATTGTCATAACAATATAACAGTCGTTCACCAAAAACGAACTGCTGGTTTAGGCAAATTCATTTAAATGAGCTTTGGTTGTACAAAATTTGTAATCATCACCTATTATTTCAGAGAGGGTACAATGATCAACAATTATCTAGCATCTTCTCTTATGCCACGCTTGGAAATTCAGTTGTTGCTATCGTCTCAGGTGTTGCAGCTCAATTTGTTGCAAATCTCTTCGGCTTTGTGTGAGTGTACATTCGTATTTCATGTTGCACCTCCATTCTTCCAGGGCTCCCTTTGACCTGTCGCTTACAATTCTCGCCGTGATGGCGGTTGTGCTCGTCTTCACTTGGCCCGAAAATTATGGAAACTCAAATGTCCCCATTCATCAGTCATTTGTTGAATCGTTCCATGCGATCAGATCAGGTAAATGACATAGTCTTCTCATCCAAAATCCAAGTGGTTTGATTTGTAGATCCTAAAGTTTTGTGCGTTGGACTGGTTCAATCTCTGTTCGAAGGCGCCATGTATACGTTTGTTCTCGAATGGACACCCGCTCTTACGGAGTCAGTGGGACAAGGTGAATCCATTCCTCATGGATACATCTTCTCCTCCTTCATGCTGGCCGTCATGATTGGCTCGTCGTTGTTCAAGTTGCTGCAGAAGCACTACCGTCCCGAGTCTTTTATGCGATTCGTTCTCTTCATCGCTGGTCTGGCCCTTGCGACTCCGGTGTTCTTCATCGAGAATACAACTCTACTATTCGCGGCATTCATAGTTTTCGAGACATGTGTTGGTATCTTCTGGCCAGCTATGGGATATCTCCGTGGAATTATTATCCCAGAAACGAGCCGTTCAACAACTATGAACTTCTTTCGCGTCCCGCTGAACCTGATTGTTATTCTCATCCTCTACAACAACCTCCCGATGGTCCGCATCTTCCAATTCTGTGTCTTGTGCTTGCTCACCGCTAGCGGCATCCAGCACTACTTGTACAGGTTAGCTTAACATTGAACGCTTGCCCGGTTTAAAGATTGCTTGTTGGGGTTGCGGGGAATAAGAGCATCCATTACTATAACCGCCATAGATTTGTTTAGTTTGAGCCCGAAGACTCTCTCCGGTGAAAAACAGCACACACAGACTACCGCTCCTCTAAACGAAGAAGTATAACGTTCCCGATAGCGTAGCACGTACCCATAATATACTGAATAAATTATTGAACGAGTGAATTGATATACGGGCAACTAACAAGACACCGAAGCTGTACGTTGTTTTTTGATTCTGTTAAGAAAGATCACCTGAAACGGATATGCTCAATTCACAATCATGTTGGCATATTGGGAGTCTTGCGGAGAAGACTTTTCTGACCCATTTTTTGACTTGACGGTCAAGCTGCTGACGATAAGATTTTGTTAAAATCTCTTGTCCCAATACGACATCTCCACATAACTTCATTCCAAAATTTAATTATGACCAAAATATTGTATTTACACTAACCCGCTGTGTACAGAAAGCTTCGTTCTTCTTAAGAATTTTGTTTGCTACCACGGTAAGTACTCCTTCCGAAACTCGGTCGATTTGCGCTGCACTTGTTGGAGTAACGTCGGAGTTTTCATTAGCTGCATGGTAGCGGCTTCGATCTTTCTTCGATTCCTCCTCACGTACAATTTCGCGTCATGACGCATTTGAGATAGTTTCTCCGGATTGATCTCATCGAGCGTGTACGGAAAGCTCATGTACGGATTGAGTCGATAGTAGCTGCCTGGTGGGATCAAATCACCCATCGAGATGTTCACCAGCTCAGTGTCAGTGGCGGAATCGACGATTTTCGAAATCTTGTCTTGAATGCGAGTTGATGTTCGTGTAGATGTGAGTTCTAATTCCGTAACTGAGCGACCATTGCCAACAGAGACCAGACACTGTAGTGGTTCATCCGGCCAGATAAGTTTGGTTTCATGCATGCCAACGGCCGAGGGATTGTTAGCCAAAACACCGCCATCCTGATGCAATACGGATCCTAGGGTGACCTAAATCAGCAGAGAGTTCACATATGATTGGTCATGCTGATCCCACCTCTTCAAAATATCCTGGAGCCGCAGCAGATGCCTGAATAGCTTGCCAGAGATAGTGCTGACAACCACCGCGGTAGTGACTATCGTAACCAGGCGCGTGTTCGTAATTGCGAAACACGTACGGCTGAAGCTGAGGAGCGTTCACAATGCAAGAAATGATGCTCAGCTTTGGGACATTCTCGCGACGAGCTGAGTCGAGAATACGAACATTTGGGCCTACAACCTAGAATGGAACATTGCAATACTCGAAGAACTTGAAATTTAAAAAATTACCTGCTTCAGAATGTCAACCCACATAGCTGTGTTGTAATAAGAATGATTTCTCAGCAATCCACTCACTCCACTCAACCTTCCTTGGTTAAACAGCTTTTGGGAAATGTCCATATAAATTTCAGTGCACTCCTTTACAGTAAGCTGTTTCTCCGCAAGTAGCACAGCGATGATTGCACCTGTGCTTACACCAACGACATGGTCAAAGAGCTCAGAAATCTTCTTCCCTCCCGACGCCTTCTCAATTGCTCCTAGCACTTCCAAGCCCATCATCCCGCGGGTGCCACCTCCGTCGATAGTTAATATGCGAATGCCACGGCCCTGTAAGGCGTTGACTTGACCACACAAATTTAGGCATTGCTGAGATTCAGCTCGAAGGGCAGGGTCGCTAGAACGTAATTGTTTCTTCAGTTTGTTGATTACCAAACGGTTCTGAAATAAAAAGTTTAGACTAAACAGACACCAATCGGCTACCTCAGCGACAATGCTCCTGGTTGCTGGGTACTCAAGAAGATGCCGACCCATCTCTTCTGTTCGCAACAACCGTGAGCTGGTAGATTCAGCCACGTTCAGTTTGCGCACAAGAGCGTGCGTTCGTGCGGTGACATCGGTTCGTGAGACTTTTTTCGCGAAGACTTTGATCTTTCTGAACAGATTTACAATAGAATTTATCAATCACGTGAGAGAACAAACCCTTCCCGCTCGATGGCTTTCGGTGCATGCGCAGGTTGAAGAACAGAAGAAAATACTCCAGCGAGATAGCCGAAATACGATGGTTGTTCACTGGCTGCAGCGGCGGCAACTGTAGTTGAAGAAACTTCAGTCTTTGGCAAAGTAGCGGCTATGTCATTCACAGGCTTTTTCGATTTTTCGCCATCTGAAAACTTTCATTTCAATTTTGCACTATGAAAAGTAAATATAGAGCTACCTTTCTGTGAAGAATCGGGTCCATCCGAATCGCTCGAACTTTGTGCACTGGCGACCGTGGGTCGAACCTGGGATGAAGTAGGCGGCTTGTGACGTGTGAAAAAAGAAACACTCCGCAGCACTCTGGTCACCATTGTGGAAGCTACAGGAGAATCCATAGCGGAAAAGCGCGCCAAGCTAGGCTTTCTAGCCGTTGCTGAGTAGATTGATAGGTGCTGAGATTATTCACAATCTGAAGCAAAGCAAGTTTAATAAAAATGAACGGACGACCAGGAATACAACAGCAAAGGCACGAATATCGCAGCAAAAGAGCACCGATAACAACTTCGCCTCTCATTCGGTCGCCGGCGCGCACAGCTGAGAATAGTGGACATTGCGCCCGTTCGTCTCTCTTTTAAAATATAACCCAACAGCGACGACGACCACGCCGAGAGACGCGCGTCCGCATAGCTGGTGCCCTCTGTCTACACGATTGCAAGCAAGAGTACATTGACAGAGAGCGCCGCTGACTAATGGTGAACTGGGACGGCGACGATCGTCCGATGTCGGTGATGTTTGATCGTTCGGGAAATCACGCCACCACGTGGGGGTGACTGGCTATCCCAGCCACCGCACCCGTCAGCCGCGCCATGTGACTAGACACGTTTCAGCTTTTGAGTGCACTTGGAGAAGGAAGAAAGAAGTGATCAAGTAATCAACCACGAGAAACGGAAGTTTTATCGGAATTCCGACTTATAGCTGGCACTCGCTTGCGCCGATAAAAAGTGATAATTTGCGGAGACAAAAAAGAACGACTGATAAGTTGGAATGATAGCGGCGGTGATAAGAAACAATTCAAAGTACGTTCGCAGTGAAACCAGGCACTCGACATTTGCTCGCACCTGAACTCGGAAAGGACACGAGAGCCGAAAATATCTGTTGCGTTCGACAGAGTGCGAACGAGGTTTGCTTCAGTTCAGGAAGTTTCGATGTGGAAACTGCCCAAAGGAAGAGAAACGATCGCGGCTGCTCACAAAATGGACTTTGAGAAATGATTGCACGGAATTCAAAGAGTTCAAACTGAAAATTCCGAATGCATCGGTTGAAACAATACAAGATGCGAAGCTTCAAGTTGCGGAATGCAGGCAAACTCTTCCCCGTGCCACGAAATGCTTAATAAAATTAATAGTTAAAGGAGAAAGTCGTAATATTTCAATCGTCCCGATCTACAAAACTATCTGCATACAACTAGTGGCAATGTCCATCGTCACAACGCGCTGCTACTGCGTTTGCTTAAATGCCAGCGGACAGCCGTTACTGTACCTATTTCAAGTGAATATTCCAAATACGGTGTCGCCAATGTAAACGCAATTAATTGGCATTTGCTCGAGCGCATCTTAATTCTTGACCCGAGAATATGCGCGCATCGGATAATCGTCTAATTAACGGTGTATCAATCGTTATCCCCTTACCAACAGGTGCTTCCATGACTGTCTCCTTCAAGGTGGTGCCTCCGAGAATCGTTCAAATTTCACACGTAAACTGCGTGTCCGCGCAAGTTGAAAGCGTCATCAACGTCTCACCAATTAAGATTTGTTTTCTCTCCTCCATGCGATATTAATCAAGGCGCAAGACGTTCGCGGCCCAACTTCTACGTGAATCGCTGATTTGGAAGGGATTAACGATGGCTTCCTTGGGCTGGGAGGGGCTTCTCGTCCTGGGGAGAGGAGCGCAATCGGTGGAACGAAGATACGGTATTCAAAAAGAGTCAGTTGACTCGTCCAATGGCTTACTACTCAACCGCATACGACTCGTCCGGATTTCTATTTGATCCCACCGGGGTTGCAGGAGTTTCACAGTCCGATTCGTACTTTCCTGCGGGCGCTGCGACTGGAGGCTACCCGACGAATCTCGACGATCACACCGGCAACAGCTTGCATTACGGTACTTGGGTGCAGCCGTCGGTATCTGTGATCGATGCGCCCCCAGCGCATCACCATCAGCACTTTGTCGATGAATTCGGCCCGTGGCCTCCGAATCCGCCTCCGGCGAATGTTCCTTCCTTTCCATCGGTCAATTCCGGTGGCGCGTTCTCCGTCGTTCAGAATCATGCAACTACTCCGAATATCCCATCGGCCGGAATCGCCACCCGGAGCGAGCCGACCAGACTGTTCTCTTGTCCAACTTGCCACAAGCAGTAAGCGAGCCTACCACCAGTAGGGTGTGATTACTGTAGTTTAGGTACTGTCGCAAAAGCACACTGAAAGCTCACATGCGGCAACATATGGGGCAACGACCGTTTACTTGCCAGGTGAGACTATTTTACGCGCAAACTGACAGGATAGCAGTAGTAGAGGAGCGTGAATGCAGAAGCAAGCCCTATTGCCGAGAATATGCGAATGATCGGTCTTCATTGTGCGCCAAAAGGTGTTCGCACAGTTTTCAGGTTTCCAGGACCGATGCGCGATCGTTGGGTTTCGTCGTTTCCTTATTGCGGCTTCTCCGCCATTCAATTGCCACTACGAAAATCGTTCACGTATAGCTTGCGTTGCAGATCTGTGGAAAATGCTTCTCACAAGCAGCGAATCTAACCGCGCACAAGCGAGTCCACACCGGCGAGAAGCCATTTGAATGCCCCATTTGTCTCCGACCGTTTTCGCAGAGCTCCTCGCTTGTCACCCACAAAAGGACGCATACAGGCGAACGACCGTATCCCTGTCCTCATTGCGACAAAGCCTTCACTGATAGCTCTACTCTTACCAAACATCTTCGCACCCATACAGGTATTTGAGAGATGACGTTTTGGCATTTTTGTTGATCTAATTTCTGTAGGTTACGGTAGATTTTAGTTGCTATTGTGGTATTGTTGAAATTCAGTGTTGCACTGGGCTCTGCTATCTAATGTCTAACTATGGACGCACATGCTAATCAGACTTTCTTTCAGGACAAAAGCCGTACGGCTGTCATCTCTGCATGATGCGATTCACCCAATCTGGCAACTTGCACCGTCACATGAAGACGCATCGATCCGATGGTAACGGAATGGGTGGAACGTTGCATGGTCATCTTTAATGAGTGAAATAAGTCTAATACGCATAATAAATAGCCAAGTATGAACTGCGATTTTCAGCCCGTTTGGCAGCAATTGTATTCGGCGTCGGCAATTCCCGTCACGTAGCAATAGGAGCGCGGTGGGCATTTCGGCGTCATTCCATTGCACAGGATCAGCATCCCATTTTCCCTGAATGGTTCATTTTTTGCTGGACACACTCCAACACCGTTTCTGGTGCGTGGAGCACCGTTGCTTCCGGAAGACGACGAGGTTGGCGGCGGTCTAGGACGACGAATCGGAGGTCCCTTTACACGAGGCTTTGGTTGCGCGTTCGGAGCTGCTGTGGAACGCTTCAGACGAGTCACTTAAACGTTCGCGTACAGTAATATTATTTATTAGGTGTCTACAGCAAACACACAAAAGCGGAAATTAGTTAAGGATAGCATTGCTGATCGCCATGGTTACATGCGTAGCCGTTAGGACACTGATCGTTGATGCACGGGCCGATCGCTTTTTTCGGTTCACCCACGCCTGGAAACGAAGAAGCGTTAGAAGGTTCACACCAGGGCACACGTTTACAGAAAACCCTTGCGAGAAAACCAAAAACAACCGTAACAAACGAGTTAAACTCACTTTTAGTGCATCCGGTATCGCTGCACTTGTACCCGTAAGGGCACAATCCATTGACACAGTCTCCGACTACAGCGTTTCCGTCGCTGTTGAGCTTCGGATAGCACTGATTGCTCTGACACACGTGACTGCGTTGGCATCGGCCGAGTATGCAGGGTCCGACCGCGTCGGATTCGGAAAATTCGTGGCCAGCGATTTGTTGCAAAAACGCACTGATCGCGACGAAATAGAGAATCGCACGAAGAGCCATACCGCAGCTTTCTCGTCTATCAACAAATGCGCGATCGAGGATTTTAAGTAGTGGTCAGAGGAGGGCGGTCGACCACTGGTGAAGCGCACACAGTTGAAAAGACAAACAGTAGCGTCTCGTTGATCTGCACCGTCTCGAGAAAGAAGATCTCATCGCAGAGCTGTAACGACAACATTGTGAAACGATGAATGAAAGATTATTTTTTGTAATTCGAGACTCCACCGCGCCGGTAATCTGGACAAAGTGGGAATAACACGTTTTAGCAAGAAACTGTGAGTTCAGTGGAGATTTTGTGGCCGACGATCAGTTTCGGACCATATTCCATTGATGCAAACTTCCGGCTTGCGCCTCTCGCTGCTCTTCGTTGGCCCGGGTGTCAGTTCTTTTCGACAAAAAGCAGTTCTGTGCAGCTCGTCGTTCCAATGAAGGCTGACAGCAAGTTATGCGCATCCCGCGCAGCTACCGCAATGCGTTTTGAGCGTCAACTGTGGGATTCTTTACCGACGGAATAAGTGAAATCTGTTATTAAAGACAGGCGAAACGGTGTCACTAAAAGGTGCTCGCTCGTGAGTTTCACACAAGTTGAGAAGCTGGCCTATGATAAGTTTGCTGCCTTGTTAGTGTTGTAGCAGCGAACGCGTTCACAAATAGGATAGAAAACCGTTCATCTTTCATCGAGGGAAACAGCATCGGCTCTTTGTTTAATTTCCATGACAGTCTACTTCTTCGTGTTTAGAGTATGGTTTGAGGCAGAATATTTATGAGGAGATGTCAAATCACTATTGTGAAATCACTGGACGTGTGAATTTGTCATCAAGCGGTCTATTTCACGGCGACAAGGTCGAAATGCATCTGCAAATTTCCGGTGAACAGCGCCCGTTTCGCAGTCGTTTCCGGTGTTGTGAGTGGTCAGTGCATTGCATTTGCTCAAACTGTTGTTCAAATTATCCGTATGTCATCAATGGGAGAGAGGTAACTCAGAGTTTGCTAATAAGGAGGATGATGAAGAAGCGTATCATCTAGTTGACATCCATCGCGAGTAATTTCTTTTTCGAGAAAGTTGTAGATGATGAATCTTAAAAATGGAAAATTCGACGATGTGCGTTGGCATCTTGTTAGCTGAGGGAGCTGTTCAGAACTCAACTCGTTCAGACACTTTGGAAAATCGAAATTCGGTTCTGCCTACTTTCCTTCGATTCCGCTACTCCGATAACGCCCAACCTCCAAAACCCAACCCAATTGAGGTGTGGTTAGCGTTCCCGTCCCTAATTTTGATTGTAGGCCAGCGGCGTACTTCAATACAATCTAACGCCGATTGCATTTTGCCGTTATTTTGAAGATTTCCTTGGAACGCGTTGCACTTCTACCAAGAAGGCACAGCGACCAGAGGAGAGGGTGGCTCCACATCAGTATGTCCCTCTCTGTTTCGTTTTCCTTTGTCTCCCGTTTAAAAAGACAATTTGTGCGCTATTTCGGGACACAGTCATTTGTTGTTGTCTTCGTAAAGTCGCTCATAAACTGGCTGACAAACAGGACTGAGACGAACATCTTCTTGCTTCTTCTTTGAAACTTGAGCTTCACACGGAGAGAGGAGGGAAGGGGGAGAGAAGGAGACGAGAAAAACGGACATAAGAGATGGACACGTATGAGTTTTGAACACATGAGAAAGATCAACGTTGTTTTTTGCACACACACACAGAGAGAAGGAGAGGAAATGCACTGCACTCACCTGGGTATATGCACGAGAGAGGGGAGACAGACACTGAAAGCCATATTCGCAACTGTGCGCTGCTTGAAGGAAGGAAGAAGGATCGGGATGTGGTGGGTGAAAGTGAAAGAGTTGGAGGAATGGAGTGCGTTTCTAGTTTGCGCGAAACGCGTCAGTCGATCACAGATGAATGAAAACGAGAAAGAGAGAACAGAGAACAGACTTTTTACAGATAAGAGAACAATAAAATAATAAATTACTGTATTTTCTTCAACCATTTTGTAGTTGTTTACCCTGAAAACGAGAGACGAACATTAAAGGTGCACGCATTGGTTGAAATGCATTATTGATGCATGCGATTTTAAAGTTCTCCGTTGAGCGCACGGCATCGGCTGCGTGGTCGCGAGTTCCGAGGTTTCCAGGAAACGACATTTTCGATGCAAAAAGCCGCCGAATGCATTTCCTGGTTGGTCTTTGGCGGCAGCGAACGGGCCACATGGGCAAAGCGAAAGTATTTCTCAATAGAGTGCGGCTACGGTAGCGGAATCGCTCAGACAACGAAAGAGAGCAGCGCTAAATGCTATACAACGATTGTCTACAGTGCCTAGGCTTCCATGTGACTCTTTCTATGCTTGATTAGCACTAAAAAGGTTGCAATTTTCCGCGTGGCACCTGTGCAAGCAAGCGAAAAGGCGTTGAATGATAAGAAAAGTCCATTTGAATCCTTTCTTTTCATTATCTAATGGCGATTGAACTGTCATACGTTTGGGACTCCAACTGCGAGGCTTAATGTGTCTGGACGTCTAATCATTTCGCTCCCTTTTGGACTTTAAAAACTCACTTAACTGTTTTTCATAATGGCTGTTTTTCTAATTCCCAATATGCAAGCATTGGCCCGTTGGGAATGCAAAAAACTCGCGTTTAGCGATAAAAACAAGTGATGTTTTGATGGTTAAACTGCGCGCTCTGACTCATCCGTCTCAATGTCTCACGCATTTTGAGCGTAATTGAAAGCGGAGAGATGTCCATTTCGACCCCTCTTTCGCGCCACAAATTTAGGCACTGAACCGTCGGTCTTCCGCTGAATGAGCGAAAGCTTTTTCTAAGGTTTCCACGCGACGGCACACCGTTGACGTGTGCATTGACGCAAGAAGCATTTTCTGATTGTACTTTATCGGCATTTAGAAAGCGATTTTCAGGGCTATTTTTAAACTTCTAATCCTTACATTTTACTCGTTTTGCGTCATTTCGACGAACAAAAGAGTGTTTTTGTTCGCTTGTTTTCGCGACCACGACTTACCGTCTTTGATGCGAAATTTCCTATGACGCTCATCAGAATGCTTTGGTCTGGATTCGTTCACCAGCACGACACCAGGCACGTTGAGCACCGAGTCTTGGTCGTCGAGCTCGTAGACGTCTCTCGGCAGCGCATTCCGCAAAAAGCGGTGAATCATCGAGTCGCGCGCCGAAATGCGGCACTGACCTTCATACTGCAATTAACGACGTTGAGATTGATTGCTCTGTTCGGCGCTGCTTTTTGCGTACCTGTAGCAACGAATAGAGGAGATCAATTCCGGCAGGATCGAGCCGAGGCGCCAGTTTTTCAAGCGGCTCCGGCGTGTAATCGCCAAAGTTGTACGTGAAGTAATCGGGCGAATTAAAGAGACTCGGATGTGTTGATGCGGTTGGCGTTCCGAGGCGACGGAAGATTAAATCAAGTTGCTGGTCGGTCGTCGAGCCTGGGAAGAGCGCTTGTTGAGCGGCCATCTCATAGAGAATGCAGCCGACACCCCACATGTCGATGTGTGTCGAGTAGTTCGTCGACCCGAGAAGCACATCTGGCGGTCGATACCACAGAGTGACCACTTCGTTCGAGTAGGTCTTCGTTGGAACCGACTTTGCTCTAGCCAGCCCGAAATCCGCCAGTTTCAGTTCACCTTTGCTTGTGATGAGCAAATTCTGCGGTTTTAAGTCGCGATGTAAAACTCGCCGTTGGTGACAGTAGGAAAGACCCCGGAGCAGTTGAAAGAGGAACAACTGAAAGGCAGAAATGTCATTAAATCGCCCAGTATGAGTGAATTATTTACACCAGTCAGTGTTATGTCGTGCATGAAGGTTACGGTAACGGTTTTTAAAAAAAGAATTCTTAATTGAATCGCAAGCGCGTGGGTAACGCATCTGAAACAACGGGCGTTTTTGTGTCAAAACTGGAACGGCTGAAGGTTGCCATGGGTTGCTATGTGGCGTTACTACAGTAACCGAGTCTCAATTAACGAACAACGGATTGGTGAAATTTGATTCCAATAAACACAAAATTCAATTTTCACGTCATCGCAGACGAGTAAACAAAATAGAAGCCATCAAAGAGCAAATGCCAAACGTGTAATTTCAATTTTTGCCATTTTCGCGAACAAATCAGCGAGCAAGAGAGCGTGTGGCAAAAGGCTATAATTAATTAATGTCTGCGCGCTGTGCAGAGTGCCTAACCTCATTTTTCAAACATAAACGAACCTTGACGTTTCGCATATCAAGCGGCCCGCTGACATCGTCCATGTATTGCCGCAAATCGCGTTCGACATATTCGAAAACGAGCGTCAGCAGTCGTTCGGTGTGGATTATGTCATGCAAAGTGACAACGTTCGCGTGCCTCAAATGTCGAAGAAGCGAAATTTCGCGAATCGCCGTGCAAGGAGCGCCTTCTTCTTGTTCAAGCCGGATTTCCTGAAAAGCGATACTAGAATAGCGTTCAATTGAATGGAGATGAAGCAAGAGAACAACGGGTGTCTTTGTTTAGCCCCATCGAAAGCCAGCAGTCATAAGCGCTTACCTTCAATGCGACGAATTTCTTTGTCAGCAGCGAGATTCCCATGAATACGGTAGCGTAAGTTCCCTCGCCGAGTTTTTGCAACTTGTCGTAGGTCTCGAGTTTGCCAAATCCAATCTCACTCTGAAGAATTGACGGGTCAATTGAGACGCGAGTGTTCATTTGCATAATCTGCTGCTTACCAATGAGGCTCGACGGTTCTTACGCGTCAACGGCTGGTCAAGAGTGGGAGTCCGGTTCAGTTTCTCGATCACACTGTTCGGCAGGCGGAGATCGGCTGGCAACGAGAGTCGTTTTTGAATATCTTGCTGCAAAGAACACGATTATCCACTCAAATCTCAATTCTCCGTTACCTCGCTCCATCGCCGATTCGGTTTTTGTCGCATTTTCACATTCACCACATAGCGATCCGCTTGTCCGGGCGGACAGGACGACGCGGACATCTGATCGGAAGTACATGGCGATACTTCGACACTTTCACCATCCGATCCGAGCGCTGTTGTCTCGTGAACGACGGCTAAAACAAGAACAAGAACTCAATAACATCAACAAGCACGGAGAGAGGATCAAAAGAATAAGTTGGCTCAGCTTAGCTACGTTTTTGTCGGGAAAAATAAGAAATTAATTCATACATAGTGAAACGGACGGTCTTATACATGAGTTATGAGAGCTGGAGTGGCCATGAAGACGCCGTTTTGAGAGGAAGAGCTGAATCCACGAGGCGAACGATGAAGGAAAACTGTTGTTATTATTATTTTGACGACGAATCGAGGAGTCAGAACCGGACGAGATAGCGGTCAGTTCGGCCGTTTCATCGCAAAAATCGTGAAACGTCGCCGACTTGGACATATCCCCCGTAGTGGACATCTCCGGCATCAGAGACGCGCCCTCGAGAGTGGCGGCCACGGCGCTTGAAATAGCGAAACAGGTGTTTTTCAAGCGTAATATGCGCACTGGTTCCTATGCGCGAGCATCGGCGGCGGCGCTCTGTTGTTGAGATATGGGACTTCGAGGACTAAACAGTGCCTATCCGGCGCGGCCGTAGGGCATGTGACCAGACCGCAGACGATGGGAGGAGACGAGACTCATGCTTAGGCGGAACGCGGACAGAGAGCACAGCGCCTCAGCACGACAACCACAACGATCAATCGACTCTCCTCTCTCTCTCAGTATTCTAAGTACAGCCGCGGGAGTGGCGCGAGAGCGGTGGCAACGACCAAAAAGGAAGAAGCATCATCAAGGCCAGTTCACGGGCCACCCAGCGCGCCGAGCGAGTCGTTTGTCGTGTGGACATTGCACATAATACGTTGTTTGCGATGCGCTTGCAACGCTCGGATTTACACGTCCAATTCCCAACTGACCACTCGCTTTTTGCTCAGCCTCTCACTCGCTGCCCCCAAAAATCCATCTTTTCTTACCGGAATTTCTCCCTCGATACGCCGACATCGCCGACTGTGAATGTTGATGGAAGCGTGACGGATGCCAACTTTTCACTCGAGCTGCGCCTGCTCCATTCTGCTGCTGCTGCTGCTGTCCATGCTTACTCCTCATCACCACAACGTGATGAGGATCGGATGACAGCGTCATATCGCTGACGCCGGAAACCAGGCTGATCGACGAGGGCATTCCGATCACCGAGTTCCTTGAAGGCACATACGGGCCGTAGTGGCCGTGATGGTGATGGAGGTGGTGATGATGCAGATGGTGGTCACCACCACCTCCGCCGCAACTTGCTTGCTCTTCAGCGATAATGCCATCGGCGGCGAGTCGCTCGGCCAGCTGACTCATCGAATCCGACAGACTCCATGTGCGGAACGGTATGGGCTGGTGATGGTACAAGTGCGGCCGATCAGACGCTATCGTCACTTCTGACAGCGTTTCATTAGACCCGTGTCGAAAAGCGGCGCTTATACGCCGCTTTAGTTTTTTCATTGTCCTGAAGAGAAGAAGCATGAGAGATTGTTTGAGTGAAAGTTAGCACCACAAAGTGACTGTGACAATGGATCGCTCGCTCGCTCGCGCGCACGCGCGCAATACCACACACAGACGCGAATTGCACGAGTTTCCACGATAAGAAAGCATAAAAAGCGTACAGCGCAAAAATCGTGTACGGTTATCAATAGAATTCGTAGTTTGAATCGTAAATCGACAACCGACAGCAGCGCACAGCTCACGCCAAGGTTGCACAGCACTGTATTGTGTGTGCACAGAGGTGAACGAAACGAGAAGAAAGAAAATACCAATCGCCAATGCGCTAATTCATCCAATTAATCAGCATTTTAGAGGATAGTAGTACACGAGGCCTGACACGAGGAGACAAAAACGGTTTTTGCCTCAAATATGGCGCACTCAAATCGATCGGAGTGAACTGTCGCTTTGATGAAGAATGTGTGCGTTGCTCGGAGGGCGGTCTACAGTGACCACAGCCCACCGGAGGGAATACAGGCGCCGCAAGAGCAACCTGAGAAGGGATGTACAGTAGAAGAAGAAGGAGAATCAGTCAGTCCGTGGTGTGTGTGTGATGTGATATCATTATTACTCGATGAGACAGCCGATCTGTTCTGGAGTGGGGGTTGCTCTGTGCGCGAGATGGCGGGGCCGACCAAAACGACATGGTGTACATAGGTGTGGAGCGTAAGTTGGCGGTTTGGGTGCAACTGAATGAGAGAAGATTGGAGAAAGATTCTTTTCTTTCGTGGTAGCGGGCACCGAACGAACGGGGCTCAGAGCGCTCGGCGCGCTCTGATCATCTCTGCTGTCACCGTCACGTTGTCGTCGTTGTTGGTTGTCGCCCGCCGCCGCTGGACCTCTCTCCCGCTCGCATCACCGCCATCTCGCTCGCGCGCTCGCACGCCGCGCTATACAAAAGGCACTCAGCACAACACCAACACAACACTGTGCAGTCCCAGTTGAGCGCGCCGTTTAGCGTCTTTTCTGTGCGGCCGTCTTTGGTGGTGCCGGCCGGTTCGTTTCTATCTGCCTTTTAGCGACTTTTGGCTGCTTTGGTTGATATGTTAATCGCCCAGGGAAGGAAGCACTGCAAATATATAGCGATTTTTATTATCCCATTTTCTCTGCTTAACTATGCACTTAACAGTTGCTTCTGCCGAACACAAATCGTAACACGCGCTCCAGCGTGGGTGAACTACATAACTACGCGATCGCCGGAAAACAGCTGACAACTGCGGTCATTTCTCTTCTCGTCCGCTCGGTCGCCGTTCGTCTCTCGCGTTCCGAAACACAACAGAAGAACAGCAATACAATAAGCGATTGAGACAGACAGTCAGGTCCAGAGGGCAATCATTCCGCTCGAATAGTCACACAAAAGGATCAAGAAAATCGAATCAACCGCACTTCAAGGTCGACATCGCCTCGATGCCGAATGCTTTTCTGAAAACAGAAATTCCGGGAAGCAAAGAAGAAGAAGAGAAACCAAAACAAATGGAGACCAAACCGTACTATTCTGATAAGAGCGATTCGTTGGTTTGGTAAGAATAGCCGCACAAAGATTGTTGAAAACAACATCTGTTGATTCGGTGATAAGCGGAAAGAGACCGTGAAACTAAAAAGAGTTTGACGTCGAAATGTGTTCGCCATTTATCAGCTGTTCGAGCGCTGATACGCTGGGAAACTTGATTGCGTAACAGAGACAATAATATTAAGCACATTTTCCATGAAAAAAGTTAATCATCTCGCTTTTCGCGTGGTCGAAAGTAATTGAAACTGGTTAGGAAGTGAATATTGGAAAATCGAACGAATGTGCGATGACTGTGATCCTGTTCTTTGATCTCGAATCACCTTGAAATGGAGCGGATCGAACGGAATTAGTCTGCAATTTTGCTTTTAATTAAGAAAAAGGGTCTTGATAGGCGTCTGGAACAAATGCTGCAATGATTTGAAGATGTAAAGACCTAAACATGAACACCGAATGTAAGGGCAAAAGAATGAATCGAGCAAAAACCTGATTAATTCCGATCAAACAGTTTATTTGAACAGAGCCAAGGACATGAAGGATACCGACGGGGTTGCATTGAATGAATGCATGACACTGTTTGCTACAAGAGACGATCGGCGGAAATCAAACACATACAACGGATGTTCCGATAATGCGGTGTCAGAGAACTTTGTGAATAACGCTAGTAGTCATCGCAGAGGGTGACTGCGTGTCACCGACGACACGGAATATTTCATCATAGTGAATGAAATATCCAGTTTTTTGCAGGAGATCTTACGCAACTCAATTCCTGAGGAGGAGTCATGTTGCGGAGTCATTTTATGTTTTGAGATCTACTGAAAAGCGCATTTTCCTTGTGTGCAAATGGGAAATCGTTATTTGTGCATTGTTGGAGCGATACAAGATCATCGACAAGCCGTTTGAATGAAAAGCTCGCCGGAACGGGTATCCAAACAACGCACAATGATGTTTTCTTGCTTTTCTTCTTATCAGCCAACGGAATGCCATAAGATGCGCTCACTTCGTTAGACAATCTGGTCGCCAATCGTGTTCCTTGCCTTCCTTTTGCATATTCTCAGCTACATTAATGAAAGTGTGTATTAGTAAACAGGATGGGACCATTTGCCTCACTCCAACGCTAATGAACGTGCGATAATGCACATTTTCGCTTGTACATTAATCACGACAAAGGGAAAACACTAATTCTGGCCCCCGAACCGGACTATAGTTGCATTCTGTAAGCACATTTCAGTGCCTTTTCAAGTCCTTCTGGGTTTGTCGTCTCTCAATGCGATAAGCCTGAATATTAACGTTGCCTACGCAATGCCGTCCTCACATAATCTGGCTAATTGCCTTGCCTCTGTCCCTTGATGGAAACAAGCATTTCTGAGGTGCGAGTTCTATCCTACTATTGATTTTCGCAAGTCCTCATCCGTATGATGGTAAACCAGGCAACGCGACCGAGACGGCCGCTAATATTGAAGCATCCAACAAGCCTCATTTTGCGCTTTTCCTCAAGCGCCGCCAGGCATTCGTTGATTCTATATAGAGCGCACGGTTGTGCCTTTCTCGTCGTATTCATATGTCGTCTCTGTACCTTCCAATGGCAAGGGGAATGTGGCTCGCGATGGTGGCTCTTGCGGTACATTGTCGAAGCGACATAAATGGAGTTCAAGCGACATCGGTTCTGCACGCAGATGGAAGCGCTATTAGGCCCGGTGGATCCGACGAAGCTCTCAGCGAAATGCACTTCATCAAGCTATATTTGCGGGTCCATAATTCCCCGAGTTAAGAATCTGCATTCAATACAGAAACGAATCAAAGCGCATAAGACGGCTAGATCGGTCCTAATTTCATTTAAGCTGTTAATTTCATCTTATGCCTCTTTCTGTATGCGCGAGATAGTCTATTTGCGAGCTTCTTTCACCTTCGGGTTGATTTCGGGCAGGCGGTTATTCCTACCATCTCTTAGTGAATGCACTACCAGTAACGTCGCAATGGCAATTTTCTTTGTATTACTCATTCGGATTGCCCTGGAGAGTCGTCGGCAAGTCTTGAGGACCTGGCGTGTGCCATATCCTTCTGACACGACATGCCTGGCGACCGGTATTTTTAAATTGATTTTATTTTTTTAATTTTAATTTAAGTTTTAAATAAATTGAAGGATATCGACGATGAAGTCTTTGGCGAAGATGGCTCGCGAATATTAAATCTTGTCTTCAGCGCCAGAATACGCGATTTTGCTCTGAACTGCGCGTTGAATCACATTTGCCTCAAATAGCCGATCTTTTCAGACTATGGGTAGCACGGAAAAAGCATGCTTCATCACGGAGTACGTCAACGGCGCATGGAAGCCAGTGGATTGCGTCCTTAAGAAACTTTATTCGGATTTCGTCGTCCAAGAATGTGCACATAAAGAAGGCTCTGCGTTTCCGCTTATGTCAAACGAGCAAGCGCAGAAGAGATTTGAAGAGTTTGAGCACTTAACGACAGCGGATACCAGCACTGACCCAGACGATTTGATACAACCAGAAGCGATCACGGACGTCATACAGGCCGAATTAAGTCGTTTGACAGCTAATGAGATCAAAAACGTATTGATTCCTACGTCTGTATGTGATTGTTGGTTGATTTGTTATAGTTGCGAGTTGTTTAGGGTCTGGAGAAAGACGAGCGCAAAGCAGTTCATGAGTACGTGCGAAAATTCTTTGAAGGAGCATTGGATACGAAAACAGAAGGTGATAATATTGTCGCTCTTTCGGCATCGAAGAAGTCAGGCAGCAATAACAGGTATGTAGACCAACGCGACAATCAAGTTAAAATATATAAATATTTTAGAAAACGAAAGGCATGGCCTGAAGGACGTCCTAACTTTTTGCACTTTACGATGGCCAAAGAAAACAAGGATGGTCACTTCGCCCTCAACTGCATCGCCAATCAACTACGGTTGGTCTCATTTAAGTTTTTGCATTCTCATAGTTATCTTTTCAGTATGAGCGTGACTAGTTTTGGTGTGGCTGGAACAAAAGACCGACGGGCGATAACGACCCAACGAGTTAGCCTTTACCGCCCTGATGCGAAACGGGTTCATCAGCTCAACAAAACATTGCGAGGCATTCGAGTGTACGATTTCGCCTATGTAAATGAAGACCTTCATCTCGGTGATTTGTCGGGTAACCGCTTCAGCATTGTATTAAGGTAAATCTCTTTTACAAGACAAAATTGAATTACTTGATATCAGAAACTTAAAAATCGAAGGTCTCGACAATGCTCAAGTGAAGGATTATGTGTCGAAACGGATTGAGGTGTGGAAAGAAACTGGATTTTTGAATTACTTTGGTACGCAACGCTTTGGTACTTGTGGCACAAATACCGCAGAAGTAGGCAAACAGCTCCTTAACAAGAACTTCAAGAAAGCAGTGGAAATACTTTTAAAAGATCGAGATTTCGATGATGGTATGCAACATAAATAGCCTATGTTACTATAGAGCTGTTTTACAGGAAATTTGATACAAAAAGCGCTTCAACACTACAATCGAACGGGATGTGCCCCAAGTTCACTCAATATTATGAAAGGGATGTCCGCTGCTATTTCCATAGAAGCCAAAATTCTCCGCAGTCTGACTAAGAACAAAGATGACTATTTGGGCGCCATTCTTGCCATACCGCGTCATACTCGCTCGATGTACGTGCACGGGTACCAAAGTCAGGTCTTCAACAAAGTTCTTTCAATGTCAGTTATCAGTATTCATTTCCTTTATATGATGTGTTCCAATTTAGGCGTTTTGCGAAGTTCGGGTTTCAAACCGTGATTGGAGATGTAGATCGGAATGAAAACCTTGTTACAAATGACAACAAGCCTAATCCATTTAACATCTTCTTGCCACTACCGTCCGCCGATGTTAAGTTTCCGGTAAATGAAAGTAAGTCCACCTTCTGTACTTCAAGAGGGCGCGCAAAATCCTGTCGTATTTTGAGAAACGCCCAGTAGTGTGACTTAGATGAAAGCATATTGCAAATCTACTCAGATTATGGATAACCCATCTGAAAGCCGCGTTGGTCAGATCACCTCCAAACCACAAATCTGTTTGTAAAAGTACAAACAATTAAATTATTGAGGTAGTACATTTTCGAAATGCCGAAATTGCGTGACATGCGGGAATAGCCCATGGAAAGCTTTTTACGCAGACTTGAGAGACCTAGCGTGGGACGCGCCGATTGCCAAAACGCTGGTTCACCAGGGCACTACCGCAATTAGCCTTTTTAATTCGTAGAGATCTTTAACTCATTTGTCATTGCTGAAGATTGGACATTGACAGGTTAATTGTTGTAATTCACTTCTTTATTCGTAAGACAATTGCTTCTTAAATCAATCGACGTAATTCAGTCGGTCAGTGGTATAAGGACATACTGGAAGAAGATGGTATACAGTTATCTTCATTTAATGACGCGAAAAGGTACGCCCGAATCAATTGTTTCATTTTACATAGACAATGCACATTTCAGTCACTTCGCCGTTGGCAGCTCCTATCGCGTTCCTCACGTGAAACCTGGCAACGTCAGTTACAAGTTTGTCGAAAACTACGATGCCAACGAACACCTGCAACCAGATTTGGACAATTATCCTGCTATACGACCTTTGGATACCGAAGCGTCACCGACAGCCGAGATTGCATTAGTCATCAACTTTGATCTCCCTCCAGGAGTCTACGCGACGATGGCTCTGCGGGAATTGACTAGAACTGACTTGGGTAAAAGCTGTCAGAAGGCTAACACTACTCCTAGTGAACGCAGTGAGCAGAAGTGACGTCATTATTTATTGTTTTTGTTATTCCAGTTGTTACGTTTTGTTGTCGTTTCTTTGAATAATATTTGCGAGGTTTTGCGAATTTTATGGTTAACGATGGCTTATTCATCTGTACTTTAACAGATCAGTTACCTTCTGATTTCCTATTTTTGTGGCGCGATCCACGTGCTTTGAGTATTTTACATTTTGAATACAACGTTTCAGATGGATGCGTCACAATTCGTTCGTAAGGTGCAGGAATCGATTATAAGCGACTTGACAACGCTTGGTGTTACTAACCTGGCAAGCGCATTTCTCACTCAATTAATTTGCCAACCGTTATTTATAGCCGCATCAGTGGGATTTCAATGATCACCGACAGTATCTGTGCGTTCAGTTCAACAAGAGCCATAATCGTTCAACTGGACTCTTTCGGATTGTTATCTCCGTACTGCAGAGTCCGTTGGACAATCGTAACATTGGATTTGTGATCTGCGGATTTTTGATCTCGAAATACGGCGCCTGGGATGAGATCGCTTCGATGAGCTTGCTGGAGTGCAACAGTCTTCAGTCGGAAAATACTTTGAAGGCGTTCCAAAATTTCTACGAAGAGCTATTCTTGGGTAAGGAAAGTGGTCTAAAAGTTGTGCATCCACCCGTAAATGCACGGATTTTTAATAATTACTTTTACTTAAATTGCCAGACAGTAATTTCTTGAACGCATTTCGCCTTATTCTGTATTTATGACTTTAATTCCATTATTTTTAGAGGAGCCTACCCCAATTGAGAAAGGATTCCAAGTGTCGCTTGTTGGAGAACGTATCATGAAGAAGCTTTCGCCAAGGGACATTTGCAACCTCATGATAAGCAGCAAGCGCATGTGCCAATTGGTTGGACAATCGACCTATGACATGGTCATCTGGAAAAATCTCCTGCGAAGCAAATTTGGGGGTAAAAACTAGAAAGTGGAGCAGAAATCTGAACTGTTCTATTTATAGAATCTGCTGTGCGTGAAGCCGAACGCAAGAATGTCAGCTACTTCAGCGAATACCGTAATCAATCCCAGGAAGCTCATAGGCGTCGTCAATATGACGACTACATACCTGTACAAGACATTCCCGAGCGCTTCAACTACTGGCCGTCGCGCCACGGCTCCTTCATGGATCCTTACGGCACTGTGATTCCTTTTGTACCGGCACACATAGGAGAAGAGCACCGCTCACGTGTTCCACCATCGATGCGCCCAACGATATTCAACGATGCAATGGCGTCTCGCTTGCGTCTTCCTGGTCCCAATGGAGTCGGAGGAGAAATACCTGATGAGCAACGGCCAGTTGGTTCTGGAACCGGAAATCCGGATCCAAATTTCCGTCTAATGGGTGATGGCTATCGGCGTCAACCTGACTTTGACGAGCATGTTGCTCCTCCTGGTGATGTTTTCGAAATGGGTGCTCGACCTGGACGTCTCGGAGGAAATGGACCATCTGGAGGTCGTTTTGGCGGTTCTGGATCTTCTGGGGGTCGATTCGGCGGTGGATTTGGCCATGGTTATGGCGGCGGATTTGTATAAATACTTTAATGTACAATTGTTTGTACTCAGTTTGTTCTTTATTTTATGTGTGTTAATTTAATTTCGATGTCTCTGTCTCTCTCACTCTCTCGTACATTCTATGTTGTGAACTGAACGAGTGGAGTTGTGCTATCGAATCTTTGACCCTGTGAAATGGTCTTCATCTCTTCATGGTGGTGAAATCACTATATGACGTCGACTCTTTTTTCTTCTTTTCTTCAGGCAAGCAAACGTCACTGCTGTTTTTTCATTGATTGTCAAAGTCAAAGAACACCTGATATTTGGGCATTCTACCCGTTCCTTTTCTTGCGTACTCGCGCTGTTCTGAGTCAATTGAACTCTTAACGATAAATTTTGTTTCCGTGAAGGCCAACGTTCGGTCTTGTAGTCTGTGCAACATGACGCATCGGTTGGGTCTATCTGAAATACCGTAACCCTGGACAACGGAGAGAGTTGAACAACACCTACATACAGAAATATGGCTTTCGTTAACGAGTTATGAAGATTGTTTTTTGCGGTAACGACGCGCATCCGTCGTAAACACGCTAGCTGAGGCTCGGCTGCAAAATATCGTATCTCACGAGCGCATGCAAGTATGAGGTTGTTTACGCCTTGCGAAACTTTGTGTGAACAAACAAACCATCTTACAACCGACTGAGTTCAGCGGTCTTCATATTTGACAGATCAGCTGTTTCTCTAGCAGAGCGTCACGCGCTGAACAGAGTACGTTTTACCGAATGTTCTATTCTGAACCCAGATAAGGAATACACTTTAACCGTGCACTTTTTGTTACTGAATGCGGTGCACAGACCACGAAGAAATGTTTTCTTCCTCCATTGTTTGTGGAATCGTCGAAAAGGTTGCCCAAGATCGTAAAATGCATTTGGATGCATACCGTAACAAGCCGTGCCGGCCATAAATTTGTTTTGCAGCGTGCATTCTCGTTTGTTTACGAAAAGATGCAGCGGTGAAAGGAGACGTGTTGGAGCTGCGGTCGTAGGTTTCAATTGAAAACAAATATTCAAAGCTGTCTGCATCGCTTTTATCACAGAGAGAGATGCAATGGGTAATAATACCGAGCGCAGTGTGATTTCCAGTCCGTTTAAGTCTTAATTCTACGCTTGACTCTCCACTTAATGTAAGTCTTTTCCCAATCAGCCCGACCCGATCTTCGTTTCACAGTAGATTCGCTTTTCGTCGCGCGCCACTCAAGTAAACTTTTTTGTAGTAAATTCTAGCTGCGTAGCTCTACTTGTGACGCTCTATCACCCGAACAGCGTTTTTCTAATCGTATTGTGTGCGACAATCTACTATAGTTTGTTGTTTTATGCGAAATCCAACATTTAGCTGCTTTCCCACAAAAAGGCTTCATGTGTTTGAACTAAAAACATTCTCCATTTACGTATGAGAAAGCATTTTGCCTGTCCTCTCACCTTCATTAAGTCTCGTTGTCATGACTCCAAGTCCACCGCTTACCGCCCACCAAGCACCGAAATCTTTCGCAACCTTCTCAGCAATGTTGACGACTCTCTCTCTTCACTCTCTAGTTTGTGATGGCAGCAAAGCCACCAGCACAAGCTAGAGCCCGCTGCAGCCACGACCACCCGCCTCAGGGTCGGCGCACTTGATCTTTCGTGCTCTTCGATGGCGCAATAATGCGCTGCCGCAGTCGTGATGAATCTTTCGTCGACAGCGGCGCTTTATTGCAGTTTTTCTGCGGTCCGCTGTTGACTAGATGCCATTTTTACGGTTTATCAGTGCAAATGGTTTCCGTTTTTTCTAGTTTGTGCGCGACTTGTTAATGCTTTTCTGCTTTAAGCCGTCTCGTGCGGCCCTCTCTCGGTCTACAACGACAAATAGGACTCGCAAGCCCAAATTTTCTCGAATTTCCGCTATTGACAACTCCTCCACCGGTGATGAGAAAGGTCGACTGCGATGTCGGTGCGACTAGTTCTCAGTTAAGAGAGGTTATTGCGCGCGTGTGGAGCTCCTTTGTTCGCGTGAATTGAGTCCACGTGTTCGCAGTGCGCGCTGTAAAGGTACTTTTGAGTGCTAAAGAGTTGTAGTTTGCAACGTTCGGTATCGTTTGTTGCGAGACTGGTTCATTTCCTGTTCATCGTAGTTTGTGCAACGCGCACAACGCGCATAGCTTCATCAAAAGGTCATTGATAAATGTCAAATAATCATCGCGCACAGGAAACTATTAGACGAGCCGATGGTTTTTTGGTCGCTTGTGGCGTGCAAATGGTACAGCTAGAGCATTGCGATTGTGTACTGCGCGAATTGTGTTTGTTTCGTTTGTACACTTTTTGATACGGTAGTTGACAATGCGAAGACTTCCAGTGACCTTTCAGCACTTTAAACTCGCAATCGGAACTGAATTTAATCTGTGGTTTCGGCTTGTGAGCATTTTCCGAATCGATTGAAGTTCTATTCGAATATTTCTACGCAGAAATGCTCTTGAAACAAAGAGGATAATTTGTAAGGTGTGAAATTGAGTTGACCGCCGCTGCTCAAACAGTTGGAGGAGCCATAAAAGGATGTCCAACCACAGCTGTTCTCGTGATGTTTATCATCAGAATTAGCGCTGTTTTCTGTTTTACCGCCCGCATCAAACGCACACCAGCGTCCGTCTTCGCGTCTGTCGCTATCTTGGGCCGCAGCCATGTTTCCTAGTCTGGCGTCGATCTGTTTCCGGCAGCAGAGATAGGGTCTATGTAGCTCTAGCAGCGTGGAAAACTAAATTGCAGGAGGACCACCAAGCCGCGACCGCAGCGTCATCCTGCCTCCCCTCCTTCTCCTCCTCCTCTTTCTAGCCTAGCTCGAAACTCGGACGCGGGAATTCCCGCTCTTCTTTTTTGAGCGACGACGTTTTCCCGACCGCCTTAGTCTCTTCGCCGACAAGAGTTTTCGTGCTGCCGCGTTCCGATGTAACAGCGATAAGCGCGCGTGTAAAATTGCCCACTTTTTGAGGAAGATCAAGGTTTTTTCCACGTTGACACCGGCCCCCCATCAATGCCCTTTATCATCGCTGCACAACGTCACTTTCACTCACTATCACAATGATAATTATGCGACTATCGAGTCCGGCGCGCTCACTGTTCTCTTCGCGACGACTTTGCGCGTTTGGTTGGGGGATTAAATTCGTGCTGTGCTGCTCTTCGCCGAATGAGCGAGATCACCTTCGCGTTGCTAATCCAATCGCGATGTCCGTTGTCGAAAGATCAAGAACACAGTCGCGTCATTATTCGCGTTACCGGCTTCACTGATAGCCTAGCCTCTAGGCCGGCTGAGCTGACTCACCGGAGCGAGTCTGCTATGTAATTGTTTGTTTTAGCCCTCCGGTACACAGCCCTCTGCCGTTCAGTTCACAGAGACTTTTATTTTCCTTTTCTTTCTACTCGGTCTATTGAGTCTGCTCTCTGTGCTGCTACTTTCCGAGTCTCAATGGAAGCTGTCCGATCCTCCCTCGTCATTGTTCTCTCGGCTACTCTTCACAGCTTCGGACACTGCTGTTGCACTGCTACTCCTGGTTGCTGTGGCTCCTGCTGTAGCTACTAGGCATCTCAATTGGTAGGTCATTTTCATCTTTTCTGAACGCCTGGAATAGGCGTTCCTGGGACGACGTTAATTGAGGCAATTAAACTTTGCAATGCACTTTTCTTAGCTCAGCTAAAACGCTGATTATTCATACCAAACGCTTTGCTGCAAACAATCGAAATTTTGTCTCCAAATGCAGGAAAACTTGGTTATCCCAATTTTAATCGTTGTCTTCGTTGTGTTGCGACGGCGAATAGCCCTGAACCGTTTCTAATCACCGTAATTGCACCACTATGTAATCAAACTTTTGTTTTTACGACCTTACGATTGCTTCAAGAACTTCTAATTACTCGAAATTGGCACCTCGCTCGAATTGATTAGATACGGTAATTCGAGGTTATGCCGGAACGCTGAAATTCACACCGAATTTACCTCTTTTGTTTAATTTTCGCATGGTAATTCCGATAAAGAGAGGCTTAGCAACGTCAATCCTGGTCTAAATGTGCTTGACAATTGTTAGAGTCGAGAGTAGAGAGAGAGAGAGAATACGTGAGCGCGGTTGTCATGTTTCGTTTTCCCTAATGACCACAAAAAGGTCCTCTTATGTTTTCGAAGCCTCATGGTCGTTATTCACACTATATTGATCTTCGCTTAGTGAGATTACTAGGCTGTAAAACACGCTCCTACGCATTGCTAATAGCCTTTTCGTGTTTTCTGTAGAGAGCAATTGCTCCATTTTCGCATTTAGAAGCAGTTCACTTGATTTTCCCGCTCAACTGACCACTCGCACCTCATGTGATAAGTGCACCTATAGGAATAACGCGCGCATTCTCTCCACCAAATACAGTAAAAGAACAAGTTTTGCGTCCACTGAATCTCGGAACAGAAATGCGAAGCTTCGCACTGTACGCATTGTGACGGCGAAGTTTGCTGTTGCGAACATCGCGACACAAACGGAATTCTTGAGGGTGCGACCTGTGGAAAGACCAAACAATTTGACCTTGGCAAATAAACTTTCGCTCTGCTGCTCTTCATGCGGCTCTTTTCTTTGTTTACCTCCCTTCCGGGCACCCATTTTGTGTCCAAACTCGGGCGCGATTCTGATTCGCCGATGCCTCAACGATGCATCTTACCATCATACCTTCTTTGCGTCTGTTTTGCGCGTACGTTCGTCGATTAGACGTCGTTGACGACGATGACAGTCTGCCGACCGGTCGTCGTCGCAACGGGATCTTCTTCCTTCTTCACACACACGCAGAACAGAACACACGCCTTGAAACGCCTCCCTCTTTTGGCGCCGTTATTCAATCTCACACATTTCAGACTTGTGCTCAACTTAAAACAATCTTCTCTACTTCTTCTGCCGTCTGCTGTCTGACAGAAACAAAGTTGACCTCTGATCAGCTACCGTATCCCTTCTGCGGGTCATGGAACTGCCAGAAATGGCCAGCTTCTCGGGCGACGCGCCCCTCATGGAACTTGAAACCAAAGTGGTTGTCATTGGTAAGCGTTGAAAGTGACCGGTTTATTGTTTCAAAACTTGCTCTCTTTGAAGGAAACGGACCCGCTGGACTGTCGCTATCGGCGTTTTTGTCAGGCTGGACACCGTACTACAACGAAAACAAAGCACACCCAAACGCGAGGCTTCATTCTCGACTCTGTCGCAATTTGAACGAGTCTCTTCTCGGACAGGTACGTCCCAGCGCTCAAGGCGCTCTTTGCGCCCACCTGGAGTGGCCAGTTTCTCGGAGCAAAGGTCGCTTTGTGTTAAGCGGCAATCGTAGTCTTACTGTAGTTACTGCGCACGTCTCGTTGTTAATCAGCGCGTTTATCACCTTCTCTCGCGTAAACAAACGAAACAACGGCTGATCAACGTGTGTGTTCACCGTATGTACAAGTTGCTTTCGCCGCTTTTTGCACTCAATTTTGATGAATTATCAGTGCGTAGACAAACAGCTGACGCTCGTTTAAAATTAAACAGGAATCTGTGACATCAGAGTCTAATTTTACCCCTTTCGCAGGATCTATCTTGGTTCGAAGAAGAATTCGCCGATTGCTACAATCAGGCCGTGCGTCCATACTCCGCACTCTACGACGCGTTGGCCCGACCTGAGGCGGATATGGGGCTCAACCATCCGAAAGCTTTAAAAATGGAGCATCGTCCAGAGAACGCGGTGCCACATATTGTCTTGGGACAGGGACCGATCGGCGGCTCTTGGAACGATTACGACGATGAAGTGAGCAATCCGTTGTTTGTGCTCAAAAACTAATTAACCGTATTCCCAGATGGTCTCCGTGAGTTTCGGCAGTTGGATGGACTTGCCGGGCTACTCGATTTTTGACTGGCTCGGCGGAATGCCAGTCTGCGCCCGATTGCCGGCTATTCTCATTCCGAACCTACATGCAGGCTTACGCCGAAGCCACACACGTCGCCGAACGCGTGCGCTGTTTTCACACGGTCACGAATTTCTCGGTGAGGGCCAAAGTCGAAAGTTCAATTAGACGAAAATTCCTGTTTGCAGAAATTTGTTGACGAAGCGAGTGGACGCGAATATTGGCGCGTCCACGGCTACAAAGAAAACGGCCAATTGTTTGTTATCAAATGCGAAAAGGTCGTGCTAGCTTGCGGAAAGAACCTCTGCAAAACACTGAAGGTATGCGATGAGGGAGGAAGTGAGGCAGGGTAGTAGTTTACAACACGGCTAAAGCACTGGGAGTAGGAGCGGTCATTGGATGAGAAATGCAATCTATCAGCTCCAATCTAACTGTACACGTGTAATTCATAGACTTTTTGACAAAAGTTTGTGACGTAAATTGTCTGTAAATAACCGGCAGCTTGCAAAGAAAGGCGGTGTGACGAGCAGACAGGTCACCGTTCCAGACCAAAGTGCACAAGAAAGAGAAAAATTTCTAGTTTGATTAAAAACAGTGAGGAGAAGTGCATGCAGACTGTGCAGCGATAGAAATTGCCACAGATTTCACTTGTGGCTGCTGCCTCAACTGCATTTCCCAGTGTCACTTCAGTGGTTGTAGAGCTAAGACTGTCGCAGGCTTCAGAGAGTGTTTTAAATAGAGAATATGACGTCGCGAGACAAGAATTTCTCTCATTTTTTGAAAGTTGACATCTGAATCACCGTTTCATTGTTCCATTTGCAGATCGACGGCGAAACGCAAGAAGAAAACATCGTCTACGAAGTCACTCAACTGAAAAAGTTCCTTGACCATAAGCCGCTTCTGCCGTTCGGTGTTCCAAAGGAGATTGACGATTTTGATGGATTTGCGACGCCCACAGTTCCGTATCTGCTCGCAGAGTCGGAGTGCGACCGCCGTGTCGTTGTTGTTGGCGACGGAATCAGCGCTGCAGACGCTGTGCTCCACTGTCTCAACAACGATATTCCCGTTGTGCACGTGATGCGCCGCAGCGAGCGACAGCTTCGTACTGTAATGCTCGCGAGGCTCTCCGCCTCCGTTTATCCGGAATACGCGCGTGTTTTCCGACTGATGACCGGCAAGATCACCGATCCGTTCTACGAGAGGATCAACAGCGGTGAAGTGGCGTCGCTGAAAATGCCCTCCGTGGCTATGGTCAGATCGCCTGTAGGACTAGAACCTGTAAGTCAATGAAAGAGGGCGCGCAAATGCTGACCTCTAATTCCAGATTGCATTTCACGTGCTCGCCGCGTGCATTGGCCGCGAATCGGACCTTACATTCTTCAAGAACATTGACGAATTCGTCAACTATCAGAGTGTCAACGACCATTCGCTTTACTCTGTAGGCTCGCTCGCTGGCGACCATTTTGTTCGCTACCTTGTTGGCGGCTGCTTGCAAGTCGCGCAGTCTCTAATGCAACTGAACTGTTAACTCCACACTCCACACACATACTTGTAATTAGCACTTTTGTTTAAACTACGGCTATCTTAGTTGTTCTCCTCTTGTTTGTTATCTTCTTGTTTTCCCTTCGAGACCTTGTTTCGTTGAAGATATTTATTTGCACCCACCTCTGCTGTCATCTTCCGCTCTGCTCTGTGCAGAGCAATCAAACTATTCCATTGATATTCAATTGTTCCATGTGTTTCTTAGCGGGTTCTCTCTCTGGTTGTGCTCCAAGGCGACCGATATGCGATTAGCAACGAGTGCCGCCAATCTATTTAGTCAGCACAACAAAGCGCCTTTGCTTATTCTTGTTAGAATTATATCGGTGATGTACACTGTCCACGTTCTATAGGAAGCTAATAAAGTAATAACTTCAATGCTTGAGGGACTTTGTCGGCCTAAAACACAAACAAGGTTACGGATACTGTAGTGAAGCTTCCATTCTACCTTCTTGCCTCGAAGCTGCTCCACGCGTGTTCATCTCCATGAAGTAGAAATTGCCAGATGCGTCCATAATAAATTCAACAGTTCCTGCTCCTACATACTTGACAGCTTGAGCAGCCCGCACAGCGCTTTCACCAAAGCTTCTACGCTGCTCCATGGACAATCCTGGCGCGGGTGCTTCTTCAATAATTTTTTGATGACGTCTCTGCACACTGCAATCGCGCTCCCAAAGATAGACGTAGTTCCCGTGGGTATCACCAAAGACCTATATTTTTCATTAATGCAATTTTTGGTCAATGTTCAAGTCGTAAATACCTGTACTTCAACGTGGCGGGGTCGCTCAACGAACTTCTCAACGAGCATATCGTCATTTCCAAATGATTTCCGAGCCTCCGAACGAGCAGATTCCAACTTCTCCGCGAATTCGTCTTCATTGAATGCGATACGCATGCCCTTGCCGCCGCCACCGTAGACCGCCTTCAGCATCACAGGAAATCCTACATGTCAATAGTAACAAAGTCGAAGTGGATTTCAGCTAACCAATTTTTTTGGACTCTTCCAACAGTTTCGAATCACTTTGATCATTTCCATGGTATCCAACGATGACCGGAACGCCTGCATCTGACATCATCTGCTTCGCAATACTCTTGGTTCACATGTCACGGATGGCCTGTGTGGGTGGTCCGACGAAAGCAATTCCTTCTTTGGCGCACAGTTCAGCGAATTCCGCATTTTCACTCAAGAATCCGTAACCGGGGTGAATAGCCTGAATCCGTCAAACTATTTCAGCTCATGCGAGCAAAGTGTACCTGAGCGTTTGCCTTCTTCGCAGTTTCAATAATCTTCTTCATGTCGAGGTAGCTCTTGAGGGCAGCCGGTTCACCAACATGGTACGCTTCGTCAGCGCAACGTGTGTGCAGGGAGCTTCGGTCAGCATCGGAGAAGACGGCAACTGATTTAATACCCATTAGGCTTTGGTCGTCTGATTTTTGGCGCAACATGCACTCTGTCGTGTCCTCGACGCCCTATATCAACAAACACTGACTCATGCAGCGTGATTTGCCCGTGATTTGTCGACCTCTGTCTCAGCCCCTCTGTTATCGGACGCATCCAGCCCAAGCCGAGCACCACAAAATGTGAACGACACAAAAGCGACGCGTCCTTGTCTTGCGATGCCAAGTCGTCTTGGTGTTGCATAGCTTTTACATAAAGTATAGGACCTTTACATTTCCATGACTGAATTACTGTCACTTTTACATTGAAAACCCGCGGCAATGAATCTTGTGCGCACACTGGTTGTCGTGAGTGTGCTTTGTGTTCCAAACGTCCACGGAGCAGCTCTTAAACTACAGGAAGATTACGAGTGGCAAACGGACACTCCTGTGGACGTTATGATTTCTCATCAAATGCGTAAGTGACTTGAATTGTGGCCTTTACGTCATGATGTTTTAGCCTTTAACCACCGACTCAGTATACTCAAACTGCTCGACTACTACTCGGAAGTAACCTGCATGAAGTTTGACACAGCGGCAAGTTGGAAAAACACATTTGACCAAGACGAGTACATACGAGTGACCGGCCACAATCTGGTGTTCGAGTACGGGCGATTTGGCGGCTGCGCAACGGTTCTTGGGAGGTCGAAATACAGCCCAATTAACCTATACGAGGGATGTGGATCGGTAAGAATGTTTAAACGGAAAGATGCTGTAATTTCGTGTTCTCTGCAGTTCAGCACCGTTGCTCATGAAGTAGGACATTCGCTGGGACTTATCCACACGCAGAGCAGACCTGATCGGAACCAGCATATCACAGTGAACTACACAAACTTGGGGTCATCATGGAGTCTAAAATTTCAATTTGCGAAAGATACTTACGACGTTTTGACCTACGGTGTTCCGTACGACTACGGCAGTGTCATGCACTACCATCCGGGTAAGTCGCCGTTTTGTTGAGTTTTGCTGATGTTCGTTTAGTTGCCTCGGTAAACAACCGCTCTTCTCTCGTGCTCATTGCAAAAGACCCCCTCAAACAATTTACGATGGGAAATAGAGCCTGGCCCTCGATTACCGATCTCCTTCTCATCAACAGACGTCTAAATTGCCTTGCGAGATGCGACCACGCGGCCACTCAGTGCAAGAATGGAGGATTTAGAAACCCCAATGACTGCACCAAATGTGTGTGTCCCTTTGGTTTCAGCGGCCGTTTCTGTACGGAACGGGAAGAGGGCAGTTTTGAAGGAAAGCCGTGCGGAGAGACGCTGCAAGCGTCCTACATCTGGCAAGAAGTGACCGGAAGAATCTGGACGAGAACACTGGCTCCCGTTAACGACTATGACAGTCACCACTGCCACTGGCACGTCAGGGTGAGGAAGGGAGAGCGTGTTCTCAAACAGTTAATCGTCTATTTAAGGCCGCTCCCGGTAAGAAACTTCGACTCAAGTTCATCGAAGTCGGTCCCTGCCACGAAGACAAACTGTCTTGTCACAAAGGAGGTACCGAACTCAAAACTGGCGATTTCCACGTGGGAGGCTACAAGTTTTGCTGCCAAAGTCAACTGAAACGAGTCCGTGATCACGAATTCACCTCCGACGGCAGCATCGCGCTGATCAACCTCGACATTCAGAATGGGACGACGTCTTTCCGCATCGCCTACAAGCAGATATTGTCATAAGTGATGCAGTTGACAACTGCACGCAGATCATGCGTTTTGCATCCATTAGGTCTAAAAGTTTGTTCCTCGTTCAAAACAAATCTCCAGAGCGCAAATACAAAATGAATAAATTTGCTGGATTTTATGGCTTTGTATTAAATGCATGCTTAGGCCGAGTCGCTCGACAATGCGAGCGGGCGTGCCTAGACTAGCTGTATCGGCTAAATCCGATGAGTCCAGGTCACCTGCTTGGAGTACGCCTCCTCTAGATCCTCATGAAAATTGTGGTTATCGATATCGCTTAGGCGCTTTTTAATTTTTCGATTTCACTTGTTAGGAGTACACGTTCCACACGAAAACTGTTTTTTATTTGATTTTGTTGTGCACTCCCTTCGTCAGACAATCCTCGCTCGCTTTATTTTAATTTTTAATTTAATTGAAATTTCGTGTTTGATTTCTCCTTTGCGTCACCGGGACTTCCGACGGCACCTGGCGTCCTCGCCTGTCTTCAGTGGCGGAAATGAGCGCGCTGCTTCCCACAGCTGAAATACCTCCTTATCATTATTATTTTTGACATCGGTCGATAAAGGTCGACCGAAGTGACCACAAAAAGCCTCCATAGCTTATCTGCAGTCCTCCTCTCTCCTCTGTTGCTGCTAATTAGCGCTTTGGTCGTCTGATTTTTGGCGCAACATGCACTCTGTCGTGTCCTCGACGCCCTAAATCAACAAACACTGACTCATGCAGCGTGATTTATTGTCTGCCCGTAAAAATGTGTCGCAATTGAGGTGACGCGTCTTCGCATTTGTTGACCTGGCCATGACAACGCGCACCTTTCGTGCTCAAAACTGACGTCATCGTTGGTCGCAGCAGGCCAAATGACCCTCATTTCCCACTCTCGCACGCAGTCCCAGAGTTCCCAGAGTCGCGCAGAAGTGAAAAAACGTTTTTTTTTGGACGAAAAGTTGTTCTGGCTGCAAGTGCGACAATTAAAAGACTCACCGAGGCGGTTAATGACTCATTCATTCCAATCGCTCGTTTCGCTTCTTAAACACTCCTCCTGATTGACCGCGCACCAATCTGCTCAGCTCAGCGTCTTCTGTACGTACTTCATTCAGAGTATTCGCTTTCTATCGATTCTTGCACTCCTTGTCTCTCGCTTTTGCGCACTCCCGAATGACCTATGATTTATTGTCCTTTTTGTCATTTCTTGTTCTGTTTTCAAAGAGCAATGCGCGGAGTGGATTCGAAAACTCTTGCTCCTCGAACTCACCGCTGCAATCTCTGTTACTCTGTGAGCAACAACCTCTAACACCAATTATCGAACGTTGTCCACTGGATCACTCGGTTACTCAGTTCTGTGGGATGACTAGAGACTACTGTGAGTAACACGTCAATTCGGTGAAGATTTAATGTAATTACAAGTGAATCCGCTTTGCTGGCGGCGGCGAACACTCAGTTTTTGTCCTCTTCTGCGTGCTGGTCGGTTTAGAAATCATTTCGAAAGTGGTTTTGCAGCGTTATCATTGTTTACGCTTTGATTTTTGCCCCTCGTCCTTTGCAAACATCAGTGAGGAAGGAGCGCGCTGTCTGTGTGAGTCATCCTTTTTGCTTTCAGGGCGTTGAAGCTGCTGTTACATCTACTTATTATTCGCCTTCCAATCGGCGACTGTCACGCACTGCCTTCTTCGAACCGTCCGTCTCCGTGTGTCTCTCGTGCCCCGGGACGACGTTAACGACGACAAAGGATGCTATGTAACTGCGGCGGGAAGAAGATTACTCATTATTCATCTTTTATTTCACTTAAAAAAAATCAATCATCAGCAATGCCTAATTGGCGTGATAGATAGTACACATTTTATTTGCTATTTGCCGTTCTCTCCTGAGAAGAAAGCGTCTATCGCACAAACCGACATCAACAAACAACCGATTAGGGCTCAACAGTCGAAGAAGACCGATCCGGTCCTACGCGGCTGTCCCTCCGCCGGAAAATCCGCGGAATTCCTGAGCGGAGAAGTGCTCGAGAAGTTGAAGCAATTCACCGGACTCCCGGCTGAGCAGATCTCCTCTTGGCTCGACTACCACCATCAGCAAAATGTGAAGAACAAAAATTGATTGTTTGTTTTGATTTCCAATTGTATTGAATAAAACGTTGTGAACTCGCTGTTCTCACACTTCCATTTATTACAAATCTCCATCTACATGGAGGTACTTCACCAATTTTTTATAATTGGCGATTACATCTTCCGGGAGACTTTTGTCGTCACATTGCTCTTGAAGATCGACTTCGAGCTGCCTGAACACAGCAAGTAATTAAATTATAATCCAAGTGACTTACGCTACGTCGACCAAGCGACTTCGTTGAATTTGCTCGACCTTCGCGGTGTCTTCAAACGATGCGTTTATGGCGGTCATCCGCTTCCTCGAGTCTTTCTTGTAGTACGCGCGGAGTATCTTCCTCTTACATTCGCTGACACTGCAAATGATTACCATGATTTTTAATTAATTTTTAAACCTATTTTTTTAATCGCTTACGTTTTTGCTGTCTTGCTCTGCTCGAGCTGAATGGCAAAATCCAGGGATAGATCGGCAATTCCCACTCCTTTTTGAAAGAGTTCCTTTGCTGTGAGGGTATTGTATTGAATAGCGTATTGTATCCAATTGTATTGAATAAAACGTTGTGAACTCGCTGTTCTCCATTTATTTTTGGCGTCGGTGGTGTAGTAGATGTTGAATAACTGATTCTTGCAATCAGCAGTTCTGCAAATGATTTCCATGATATACACCTATTATTTGATTCGCTTACTCTTGTGCTTCTTGACCTGCCTTGAACCGCGTTGCAAAGGCAATAAAATCGTTGGCAATCTGCATCCCTCCTTGGAATGCTTCTGCTGGCGTCATGACAGACAGGCATTTTTTCGCTCTGCAAATGTTTTTCATGATAATCACATTTTATTTGATTCGCTTACTCGTTCGCCGACACACCATCCGTGAACTCCGTGGCAGATTTGAGAGATATGTCGACAACTGCCGACGCTTTTTTCCTTCTCTCAAAAGCCGACATCAACGACGATTCTCGCCTCTGGCGCTCTCTGGCGAAGTGGACTAAATGGAAAGCTGTCGGGGGTAGATGCCGGCGGCGACGACGACGAACAGGAGTGACAGCAGCAGGATCTTCATCGTGCGAGAGTTGCTTCTGACCCCGCGAGGACGTGTTGCAGACAGAAACATTGAATCGCGCGGTCTCACGCTCGGAACGCCGCTTCCGCCCAAACAAACCGCTGAATCATGATGGAAGAACGGGAAAAGCCGGCATTTTGGCGAAAATTGTGGCGACCAACGTGCATGACGCAAGCGAGGCGCTCTCGGGCCTAATCGTTGTTGTACGGATTGCATTTTTAGCACGATTGTTCAACTCTAAATCTCTAAGATGTTTGGAATCGAGAATCTAGGAGCCTTGATAATCGAGGCAATCAACGTTTAGACGGGAAAGTTTAGCAGAGTGCGGGAAACACTCAAATACTGTAAGCTTGTTTCGTACTAGGCTACTAGGTGTAAATGCCTTAAGATGACTGCCTTTGTGGTTTAGCCTAGTAATCTACAAGAAAGCATGACAGATTTGGTTTTTCAGCATATTGTTTCGGGATTTGTGTTTGAGAACGACTTCTTTGGAAGCACTTCGCTGTACCAAAGACACCGAAATTAAGTTTGGACGAAGCGAAATTATCAGATGCGTAGAAATTATCAGCTGATCGCAAAGCTTCGCTGCATGCACGGTCTAGACTGTCGTTGCCGAACCCGCCGCCACCAGCCTGTCTACTCTCCTCCCACCAGTTGAAACTGTTCTTGTATTACGAGACGCATCCGAAACTATGCAAAGTCAGTTTTTGATTCCATTTTGCGAATGCGCTGCTAATTTAATGACAATAAATGGAAATTGTGCGTTCTTCTTTGCATGTGCATCTGCAATCTTTTGTACGCGGACGCGAAAAGCCCGCACTACAGAGCAAATTGCTTGTTCCCTCCACTACTAATTCACATCGCACCACTCTCTATACTCTCTATATTTGCTTCTTTTCGCTTGCTGTCGATGGTCCTCATCGAAAAGCCTCTCGCATAACCCCGTCTTTTAGGATGAAGTCGGCGTCCCGCAACATGTATTAATTTCTGTTGATAAAAGCGGTTCTATTAAGTCGTTACACCTCACAATAACGAAATCAAAAGGTTGTCAGTGAGCGAGATGCAACTGGCAGCCAACGGTTGCGATGTTCTCTTTGAGGTGCATTGGGAAATATTGTATGATCGATTTAACGTTTTTTGGATTTCCCATTGGCGTTCGATTGTTTTGAGTTACATAGCACGAGGACGTTTATTGGACTTGATTTAAAAACAAGCAGACGGGAAAACAGCTTATTACCAAGCAAGCTAAGCGAATAAATAGGGGATGCAATCGATCAAAACTGCTTAATGATCGCCGTTGACGTCGAACTTCAAAGTGTGGTAGACGCAAGCAGCGTAGGTGTCTTGCGGAACGCAACGGCTCTGGATTGTCTCCAACAGCGTGGTGCGATAGGATTCCGAAACCGCTTGTCCTTCGAGAATGGAGCACATGCGCGCGCATTGGTTCTTTGTGTTCTCGCTGACCGCTCCACGATCCATGACGTGCACAACAGCAGTAAGAACTCCCTGAAGCACGCGTTGTGATCTCCATTGCGTGGGATCGAGTTGTTACCTGTTTCAGATAGTTCCAGTACTCCTCGATCTTTCCTTCGTTCTCGGCGTTTGCTTTGCGGATGTCCTTCTTGTCAGGAGTGCACATCTTGAAGCTGAACGTTTGGATGTCTTGATCGGTGCGGCACTCCTGGTTCGGATTGTCAAGAGTGATGTACTTGCGAGCTTCAGTTCCTTCGGCTTGAGCCGTCTGGCAGAGATTGCAGAAACGACTGAAGTGCATGAAGTGAACGTTTGGGTCTGTGTCCTTTGAACCTACCAGGTGCTCTTCATGTTCAACTGAGAACGAAGTCGCGCGTTCTGGCTCTGAGGACACCAGTTCGTTTTGGTCACATTGCCGCAGATGTGCGAGAGCGGGCCGTTGTCCTCGTTGTTGTCTTCAGTCTGGCAGGGCAGGTTGGTTCCCATTTGAAGGAACGCTTCGATGTAGGGGTTGACGATAACCTTCTTCATGCGGAAGCTCAGCTTGATTTGATAGCAGCCAGGGAAGTTCACCGTGCGCGCTTCCCCATCTCTGGTGATTACAGTAACCTGGTCACGTCCGGAGCCACCGCTGGAGGGAAGCATGTCAAAGGAGAGTCGGACGGAGTGTTGGTCAATGACATCAGATCGGACTAAACGTGGAATAGAGGGTTTAACCGCACAGATCGCCTACCGTTTGGACACGATTGGGTCACATTGTCTCGAATGTAGATCTGCACGTGTCGAGCGTCGCCTAGAGCAGCGCTGGCGACGACAACAAGAAGAACAAGCAGGGAAGTGGTAGAGAACATTGCTACTACAGAAGCGATGCTGTGCTGCTGCCCCAGGGTGCCGAGTGGACGAGTTTTATATTCGTTTAGGGCAGAGGCGGAACGGCATTAATTCATGCAAACCTACTCTCGGTGTTCGTGTCACTTGTCGCTTGATAGCCCCTCTTGAAGTTGGTGACCTCTTGTCGAGCCGAGTGGACCGTTCTCATGCGTCGTGAAAAGTGTGTTATGCAATCTGGGCAACGTCCTTTGCGAACACGCTTTTTGCTGCGCTCAAGTTTTCCACTCGCGAGCAGGTTGAACTTTATTTTCGAGTTTGTTCGTTAAAGGGTTAAACACAAAGAGAGAAATTGATTGAACAGGATTGTGAGTCACAGAGATTGTAGAAAAAGAAACAAAGAGACCTTTGGGAATAGATGAAAATTAACGGATATACGATTATTGGATCACGCAGACAGCCGAGTTCTTCGATTGGTCGATTGGCAGTTTCTTCATCGAGAGACTCTTCTCGGCTAGCACAGGCTTTGTCGCTGTTATAGGCGCATTCACAACGATGATGTCGCTTTCCATGTCGGCCTTGCTCAACTGTATGCCGAGCACTTCGGCAGCCGTTTGTCTGAAGCGCAAAATGGTGTTTTCCACTTTGGGGCACTTGATTGAGGAGAATTGCTCACCTGAACATTAGGGTGACGCTGTCGCCTGTTTTTGCGGAAACATAGTGGCCTGTCATTTGGTTTTGCTCAATGAATTTTGTGTGCTTTTCAATGCGCACGTTCCGGCGGTGTTCCATGTCTGTCTTGTTGCCTACAAGGCACATTAGCGGCGGCTGAAAGGAGTGAAATGAGCGATGAACGGACGGAGAATGTTCTGCAAATCGGCCAACTCTCGTAGTGAACGTTTCTAAGCAAATCAGTTACACTACTGAACACTGAAGTACCGCGATTTGTCTCGAAAAGGCCAATTCACCCTACAGCTAAGGCTTGTTTCGTAAAATCGTCGTTTTTCGACAGTTACGTGCGTATTTTGAGTGTCGAGATTCGCGGTTTTCACGAAAACCTTAATACAGACGTTGCGAACACCGATTTCTCGAATTTGTCTCTTCAGTTTAGCCAAAAGATGCGACTAAAACTGCTTGAGGCTGAATTCTGACACCAACCTTCTCTTGTTGCTTAGTGATCCGTTGACAGTCGCGATCCAATCTTGTAAATTCTCAAAACTCGCACTGTTTGTCACGTCATACACGAGAATCGCTGCATGACAGCCGTAGACGTACTTGTCGATCATCGGCCCACCGATGCTTTGACCTCCAATGTCCCACACCTCAAAATCGTTCTTATTTTCACCCTTCTAGAGCGTGTGTACCTGCAAGAGAACCTGCACATCTCCAGGCAAAGACAATCTTCTCGAGTAGAAGTCCAAACCGAGCGTCTGAAATGGAATTCTTTAGTTCAGAGCTCGTCTTTTGTCTCCAATTAACAAATCGCAGTCCCCCATTTGCCTTGAAACCGCTGCAAAAAGTTCATCTTTGACGTTTGCCTGCAATTGCTCGCTGTACAATGTTCGTTGTTCGTCGCCATCGCGTGAAACAGCGTCTCATATTGAATTGCAAGCGCGTGCGCAGGCGTACAACGAGCGAGAGGAATTTTGCAAACAAATCAACGTTTCCCGTGACGAATTCACTCCACGGAGACGGTTTGTTTGTTTTGCCGCGTTTACATAAACCTGCGCCGCAAATAATTTGTTTACACTGTGAATGGTGACGAGCGTGCGCGCGAGAGGAGCGCACAAATTGTTTACCGTGTTTACGGTGAATGGCGGTTGCGCGTCGGCGTCGCTAAGTGCCGTCAAACGGCAATCAATAATGCATCGGATCAAGTGATCGCTGGAAGCTGCTTGCAAATTCCGCTTTGACGCAGAGGACAATGGCGCCTCCGTCTGCAAAAGCATTCAAACGAAAGTTTTCACAACGGATGATTTCCTTTGTTGCACTGAAATCGCAAAAGAGGTCCGCAGCTTCCTAGAGCAAACGATTCAGGCTTAACACGTGTATCAGTAAGCTATCAAAACAAGATCTGCACAGCTCGCAGGTCTAGTGTTATAAACCACCGACTATCCCTGTCAGCTGATCTAATGCCGTGGAGGTCAAAACGTAAATCGAATTTCACCGATTTTTGGTTTCGATTGTAGTTGATTTTTGATTGTGTGCCTCAATGTGATTGTCGTCTAGGCGGCTAGAAGGATTTAACTCACCAAATTCCCACAAAGGCTCAACAACATCGCAGTCTATGATCATTGCACTCATGTTGGCGCTTTGCGGTAACTTTCAAACCTAGCAAATCACCTCATCTCTCACATCTCATTGCCATGAAAACCGTGATTTCTTTAAATTGAGAATAAAACGACAAAAAGCAACGTTTGTGAAAATGATTGGCTTGCTTACATGGATTAAAACATCCTCTTAGCATCCACTCAAGTCACCTCACTAATGCAGCTAATATTCCCTCCGTCATCTTGACCAACTGAGAGAAGCAACCAATAACACAAGAACTACTAAAGACTCGTTTGAGTATCTCTCTATCAAAACTGCGATTGAAACCTCTAAATCCTTCAAGACTGCTTCAGAGATTGCATATCAAATTCTAAAAAAACGCATTTTTTGCGGAGAAATAACGAAATCAAAGCAAACCCACCTGCTGGTAGTTACGCGCAAATTCATCCTGAGCGAATCGTTTGCAGATCGACGTCTTCCCGCTGCTTCCATCACCGACAACGACGATTTTCAAAATCTTCTCCGTGGAAGGAACCTCTTCCTCCGAGTCGCTCATTGCGCCCGACTGCGAATTCAAGGCATCGCTGTTGCCATGGGAATCCGAAACGGGAGAGAAATTATTGGACGGCTTGCTGTGCTGTTCCGCGCGTCTCGCAACGACGGCAAATCGCCGTTGTCGTCGTCCTTTACGACAACGCTGGAATGGTCAATTATGATGACGAGTTGTCTTAATGGCATTTGTTTTTGAGCTTTTAATTGGAATCGTGCGTGTTGTCCGCGTGCAGATTGTAGAGTGCGTTGTTAGGTCGCGCAACGCTCACCTAACGGATCCTGAAATTCCACGTACTCTCAATTACAAAGTACGTAGAAATCAGGCGCTCTTTGTTAGGTGAAATGTTGATAAATCATGGTCTTCAAATGTGCACCAAAAGTCCAGGGAATTTTACTTCTAAAGGTGTCAAAACCCTCCAAGGGACCACAACTATACGACGCTAATCATCGAAAAGCAGGAAAGGAAGCGACGACTTGTTTTGTTGCACACATAATGCAAATTGCAGTGCTACACGTTGCTCGATTTCAACCTGTGTGGTCTTGGCATTGAGACGCGAGCTATGTTCAAGCGATCAGTGTAGGTCGCTGGCAGCCCTGATTTCTTGCCTCAGAACTCGAATAGAACGCAAATGATATGTTAAAACTTGTGGACGATAGGATACTGTAGCACAGCAGCTGTTAGTCTGTCATTGGGACGCAAAACTCAATCGGTTTTTGTCAGCTACAGTATCAGGCAATGATGAATTCTACTCTGCTAAGCTTGGAACCGTTTCGTACACTGATCAGTTCAGTAGAGCACTCTGCCAGCTCTATTGTGGGAAATTCGAATAAGATACACTCTCTGTGTCTGCGCATCTAAGCGTATTCACAGCTTTTCAAAGCGATCTTTGTTTTGACTAGAAATCACTTCCTTTGCCCTGTCAATGCGCTGCTCATGCTCATTCTCCAATGAAAACAAGCAAATGTGGCGAAAATTGAGATGTTATTTTGCTTTCGCTTTGAAGATGACAGAACGCAGTCAATGACAGTTAGTTCCCGGATGTCATTCTGCTACTTTGACACTTTTGACGAGGTCATAAATCGACTGTGCTCGCTACCTGGCTTATCGCCTGATAAGCGAGACGCAACTTTTGAGTGGAAAAACTGTGAATCGTGCAAACAAACATCTTCTTTCTTGCATCTTCCTTCTTTATTCTGATCGAGACGATTCTTCAATTGATAAACAACTTTTTCGGTCACAAGACATCGATGCGGTGGAGACCTTTAGTTTACTTTCCTTTTTCCCCTCTCGCGCTCGCTGTTGTCGTTTACGGCCAAGACAACTAGGCAACTAACTGGTTGGTCCCTCTTTAAGTTCACTTTTACATCCATCGTTCCCACGTCGATGCTCTGTTGCTCCTTGCTCTCTGTGTTCGTCTCGAACAGCCCAGGGCACCCCGCATCATCCAACAACGAGATGACACCGAGCAGGGCGATCGTTGATCGTACTTATTCTTTTCCAGTCCCGCGCCATCCATCCAGCCACATACACACATACATACATACACATTTCCGAGTTCGTTCGCTTCTCTATCGTCCCTCGCCTCTTGCCACACACTATTTGCGCTTCTGTGTACTTTCCATCCTCTCAACAGTGATCTCCGCGGCTGTGGCCGGTCGTTCGGCGTATGTGTCACTGAATTAACGACGTCTGCTGCGTCGCAAAAGTACAAACACACACAGGCAGAGAGACATACATACATACACACACATATACATGCATAAAGTTCAAGCAATCAACCCGTTCTAGAACTGAGCGAGGCCGAACGACCACACGTTGCGGTAAACGATCGCATTGTGTCGCAGTCGCCGCGAACGCCTATCGCGCTCGGCGATAAAATGTTCCATTTCAAGTTCACGTGCGCTCTCAGAAGGGAACGGAGCAGAAATTACTGTTTTATGGTTGACCAAGATCACATCGACTACCGTACCACAGCGGCTGTTGACTTTTGCTCGAAATTTGAATGACTCCGTGTGTGGACATGCTGAAATGCGTTCATCTCCGTTTCCAACAGATTCACTCGTTAAATATATGTATTTTATTTTAATCAACGAATCAACAACCAACCATTCTTAGACATGTGAGCCGAAGAGGGAACAAGGAAGAGAAATTGAAGAGAGGAGAGAGAAGAACAACAATTGTTTGGGCGAACGAAGAAGAATTTTTAGAACTTTTTTGAAAGAGTAGTAGTTGCTTGCGCACTCTATGTGCCGCCAATTATACATGATTAGACCCGCATGACGGAAAATTTATAGAGTTTTGTGTTTCCAGAGTTTGATAGTAGAGTAATCAGACCGCACACACACAGAGAATGAGAGAGTTACTTAGGTAGAGTGTGTTGGTGTGTGTGCGCGAGTCGTAAGGCCTGCTAGACAATGGCAACAAGTGTAAGATCGAAACCATCTGAGGTTTTTGTTAGCTGAGTTTTACAAGATATATTTGGTTTTGAAGACAACACAATTGGGAGAGTTGGGGTAGATAGGGGGGATAAGAAAGAGCATTGGAGCGCGAATGAGGTGTTTGTGAGTGTCAAGGCTTGCTGGAAAGAGAGGTTCATGTTAGAAACGACTAGGAAAGATTAACAAAGAAGAGAGAGAACCCTACCCTCGAAAAAGTCGTCTTCAAAATTGCGACATTTGGGCTGATACAAAATAGAGCTACACGAGATAGAGAGGGAGAGAGCGAGCGAGCGAGACGAGTATTGCTGTAGAAATGTGTGGGAACATAAAGCTGCACGTTCACTGGCTTTGTGGTAGAAATGCGAAATGCCGATCCGTTTTGCCGTAACATGATTTGGTGATGAGAGGCGCCGCCGGTCTGCTGAGATAATACGCGTGGTGGAACGAGCAAGGATGAGAGAGAAAGAAGGTAGAACGTCTTTTTGGAAGAAGTGGATAACAGTCGTATTCATGCAGGTTACTGTTTGATGTTTGCATCACAGAAGGGCAACAATTTGATCACAGAAATTTCTCTAATTCCCTTAGATAGGAGTATTAAACGTCGGTGCAAGTGGAGGAGGAGAGGAAGAGACCGATCTTTGGACACAATTTTTGACATTTCATATAAATATGTGTGCTTGCGAGAGAGTTAAGTAGAGAGGTCAAAACGCTAAGCGGTTTCTAGGGGTAGTAGTCTAATGGTTGGAAAAGAGAGGTCCGCTCTGAAGAGTCCGAGTCAACTGGGATGAGCGTTCATGTTGTTGTTGAGGTGGTGCAGGATACTGTGCTCGTCTACCGTAGTTGTTGGCTCGGCCGTTATGGTGGTCAGGACGTTTGTGGTCTCGGCTGTTGAGTCGGATAGGATAGTTGTCGTTGGTAGGACGACGTTGGAGAGGACGTGTTGGAGATTTCCTTCGGTGACAAACTTTGCGTGCACCAGCGCGCTGATCATGTCCTCGTAGCTGGCGCCGGCCAGATTCGGCAAGTTGGGAACGCTGTTCTCAAAGGCTCGCAGGAGTAAGTTGTCATTGCCATGCACGAATTGTCCCGCAACGGCTGCCACGACGTCATTCGTGGACATGACAGGATTCAGCGATGTCGACGTTGTCACCGCGCCGCAAACAGATGCTCCGGGCGTTGTCGGTTCGGACGTGTGCAGAAAGTGCATCGAAGGAACGGATTGTTCGCGGGTGACAGCGAGTGGCGGCGTTTGTGCGTGCGCGCCTGGACTCAGCTGTTCGGTTTTTGTCAAAAGGTCGACCATTGACGTCGGCGCACTCGCATTCATCGAAGTAACCTGATGATCGTTGATTGTTTCGTCGATCGAATTCGCCGCTGAAGTAGCCGCAGAAGACAGAAGACTCAGCGGGTTGATGTCGTCGGCGCTTGTCGCGTTGCCTGCGGCCGCCATCGAGAGTAAACTCAGCGAATGCGAGTGTTGATCGAGTTTCGGCGTCGACGGAGTACTCCTGGTGACGGCGGATCGTTGCGGTCGTCGTTTGTAGAATTCCGAATCGTCCACCGTCCACACGGCGCCCTTCACGTTCTGCTCCACACGGGCGAAGCACTTGTGCAGACTGAGGTTATGCCGCACGGCGTTCTGAAAAATGGAAACTTTTGGATTTTCGCTTCTTGTTGCCTTGTTTTTATGTTTTTCTTTCGCTCCCTTCTACGTCATCCCTCACCGCTGACGCCGCCATGCGCAGCTGTGTGAATGCGAGTAAATTGGAAAAGAGCGACGGCGACGCTCGGTGGTTCCCAAAGCTGGCGAGCGCATTCGGCTGCCGGCTGATGTATTTATAAACAAGCGAGCAAGCGTATACACACACACAGACACACTTTTGACGCAGAGGGGATTTTGTTTTTTGTTTTTCTGTTTATTCGTCCCCTTCGGCGGCCACTGGCGGCTAATGCCCAGCGCACAGCGAATTAAAAGCACCGAGCGAGCTGGGGGGAGAGGGGGAAGACATCGGCGAAACCTCCTTTCGGCATGAGTAAACAAAACAAAATTTCATTTTGGGAATTCGGTCGTTTCCGTCCTCTCCCATCGCAAATATAAACATTTTGATGGCCGGCGCGCAGTTGGACGTCTCCGACAATTTGCATATTCGCGCTAGAGGCGAGGTGGCACAAAGACCAATCATACCTTCCAAGTTGCCGCGTTCCGCCGGAAATAGGCGAACGTCTCGGTGAACCATTGGTAGATCTCGTTGAGGGTCAGCTGACAATCTTTGGACTCCATGATCGCTTGTCGAATCAACGACGCGTACGTGTACGGTGGCCTCACATCGTGGTTACGGTAGAATTCTCGATTTCTCGAGATGTCGGCTGCGATTGGAAGCACGGACTTGTCGCTGATTCGTCGCCTCGGCGTTGCGGACGCGGATCCAGACGAGCGCGGCTCATCGCGCGCATTCAGCGTTGGCCCGGGAGTTGGTGTTGGGGCACCACCATTCCCGGTTACGGTAGTTGTCGCAATCGAAACGACAGGTGCAACATTGGTGACAGGAGGAAAGTTTGCCGGTACAGATGCAGATGACCCGGTTGGCTGAAATTAGAATCGTCGTTTTTATGTTCCAACGGCAGAGTTTACGGTCAGCTGTCCAACGTCTTTTTTGGCGGCAACGGCGCGCGCTCTTTCGCAATTTTTGTCGAAAACCCTCGCAACAGTGCAACGTTTCTTGTGATCGGATAAAAAGAGGACGGGCGTGGATCCCGCTTTCCCAATTCCTCTTTCGTCTTCGCAGAAACGCAAACAAAGCGCCGAGCCTTCTGTTACCCCCTTCTATTGACATCGTCATTGCGCAAACAATCAAAGCAAAACAAAGAAACGCGCACATAAGACAACATAACCTTAGGACGCCCCAGGTGTCTGATGTTTTCTTTTCCCCCTCGCTCTCCGCGCTTCTCAGCGCGTCTCTATCGGAATCTTCAGTTTTCGTCCTTCTGGTCGTTAGCGTCTAATAAACAAAACAACAAAAAGTTCTTTGAGACCACATGACCGTAGCCGGAGGGGGCAGTTTAGTTGGGTGGTCGTCGGTGCGTGCGTTGCGCTGTGCTTCCTTCCTTCCCCTCTCGATGCGTCCTCGTCGTTTCAGTCACATGTGTTGTATGTTTTCGGAACAGTCGCAAAACAAATATAAATAACGTGTGTTCGCCTGAAAGCCGGCCAGCCGCCGCTGACTGGCCGGCTGCGATTCGCCTGCATGCGTCGTCGTCGTCGCCGCCGCCGCCGCGACCAACGACGACGCCGCGCTTGTCTGTCTGTCAACTGGAGGGGCAAATGCGATGTTAACCTTTTAGTGCAACATAGTCGGTGGTTAGCATTGAGAGAGCGCTGTTGGTAGAGTGAGCGCAGACAGAACAGAGATAACGACTGCTGATAAAACAGTGAAGCAAAACAAACAAATACACACGAGAGAGAGGAGAAGAACGCGGATTTTTTGAGTCTACTGAGGCTGAAATTGAGATTCTGGTGCGCCTAGAAACAAGCACACACACACGCGCAGAGACAGAGAGAGACACAACATCGTGTCCAGCGAACCTTCGTTTGTTATCATTACACACTCACTCACTGATGCTGACTCAGGGCAAGATCGCCTCTGGTAGGGCTTGAGGGTATGTATATAAGGCTGTGTGTACTTTCACGGACAGGCCGGAATTACGGAAATGATGCACTTTTTGTTGGCACCGGGAAGTTGATGTGCGAGGCAGATAAATTTTTGCGGCGGCCCTTAGTGCGCATTATTGATGACTAGACGTTGCGCTAGACGCGTGACGCCATCGCTCCACGAAGAGAACATCGACCAGCCGCGCCATAAACAACAACGAAAAAACAAGCAAGTAAACTGACCTGATCGACTATTTCGGTTTTAATGGAAGTTGAGAACGTGGCCGTCGACTGCGGCACCGGCGACATCACCGGAGATTCTTTGATCGGCTGCGCTAACGTGGTGCTGATCCCCAGCGTCGGCTGCGTGCTGTCGGGCGAGTTTTTCATGTGCAGATGCTGCATCATCGCCTGTAATCTGGCACGTTCCTTCTGGAGCCGGTGCTCCAGCTGCTCAACCCGTTCTATCTGTTCCCGGCACTGTAGGGTAGATCTGGAAAGTGTCAAACGAAAGTGATACGATTAGGGTCTGACGCAGAGGGGATGCAGTTGCACTTACTTTGTGTCTAGCGTGTGGACTTGAGCAAGATGTTGGATGAATATACTGTAGGTATCACAGGGCTGATTGCAGTCAGGCCACGTGCACACGCTGTGCTGATACAGGGGGTGTTGATAGAGTTGTTGCGTACTCGCGGCCAAAGCGGCAACGCTAGGAATTCCGGCCGCCGAAGACAGGTCGATTGAGGATGGCATTGTGCTGAGCGGCAAACCGGCCATGACGATATTTTGCCATATTCGCGATAGATCGTTATTGTTGGGGGGCCGGATCTGTTGGGCGATGCGCTCTTGTATTGCTAGCATCAGCAACTGTTCCACCTGAAACACAGAGCGAGAAGTAGTGGGGTGATAAGAGTAAACTGCGAAGATTGCTTTTGTTGGCGCGCGGGCGTCAAAGTGACACGCGGGAACGCCTCTGCTGAGCTGCTGCAAAATACCGTACCTGAGTGGAATTTGAATCCAGCGCAGGTATATGGATCCCTGAGGGGTGAATGTTGGCTGTGATGGCTGAAGAGGCGTCCAATGGATTATAGGAACTACCACCTTCAAGCGGCCCGTTGGCTGTACGAGGCGGCGGTGATTTCTGAAAGGCCATCTAATTAGCATGTGATAAGTGACGCGTTTTGTTGACTAAATTGAGACTAGAAGAGAGAGGGAAGCACACAGAATCATCACATCAGGCCTTCGATCGTTTGGGTTGGGTTTTTGAAAGAAGTGGGAGGAGTAAAAGCGAGCTGAAACAGGGAAGTCAGCAGACGTCCGGCGCCACTTCTACTCTGAACGATCGGCAGAGGACACATATAGTAGAAAAGAGACGCAAGCCCCGCCCGTAAGACACAAACAGGCCAGAAATGAGATTTTTTGAAAGAGGCGCGCAAAAGGTTCTCGACTACTCGCCTAAAAGTACAAAATGAAACGTGATGAGTGATGTAGAACAGGCCCAAAAATCAATCAGTTTTAAAAGAGTGAAAGGACGAAAAGGGGGTGGCCGTTGTTGATGATGAGAACGCTGCGCATGAAACGCGCGTAGATTCCTTCCCTCTTCATGCGTTTGCATCTGTGTGCCTCTGTCTCTCCGTGTGTGTGTTCCTGTTCCATGATGCTCCTCTCCCACAAACTACCGGCAAAATGGCTGTAAGGCTGCTTCCATCGTCGTCGCACTGTCTGCTCGAGGGCAAAAGTACACAGTAATCGAGTCGTTGGTGGCAACTCGAGTGAGAAATGGTCTTTGTCCGACAATTCGCAAAGGACAGCCTCTTTTTGACGATTACAGCCAGCCGTGCGTATGCCAACGTCAGTCGGCATTAGAACGCCAAACTATCCGGCGCCGCTGGCAGGTGTCTGTCGCGCACGGCGCGCGAGCGAGAAACAATTCAGAAAATGCAGCTGCACTCTGAGCGCACAAAACAAAATAAAATGCAATTTGCCCTCTCGCTCGCTCTCCCTCGCTCCCTTAATTCTCTAATATCATTGAAATAATTTCTGAGTCAGGTTAAACGGCGGCGGCCAACAGCAACAGCACATACCACACACGTCCTTTGATTAGAGGGGATAAAGTCAAGCTGTGGAAGTAAATTGATTTACTACTTCTCTGCCACCGTTGTCGCCGCCGCCGCCGCCGCTTTATCACAAGCGGCAACGCGGGAATGTGAGTAAACGTGTCGTCTACTTCTACTCTCCTACTACGTATGTGTACGTATACACACTTGTTTGTCATTGCTTCAATGCCGCCCGCCTGAGTGCCGTGTGTGTCGCTAATAATCTCGCGCGCGAGAGCTCAAAGCGCAAAGCAACAGCAACGCCGGCAGACTGACGTGCAGTCTAAGCCGGCAGACATGCTGCGCTCGTTTCACACGGATTTATTTCACGCGCACCTTCCGGGATTTGAAGTGTAAGCGCGCGCGCCACATTAAAAAGAAGGAAAAGCTCAAAAACCTCCTAAGGGGCCTAAACAAGAAAGTAATCTATTGAACCGGGCCCGTAAGTGAGGAACGACGGGTGCGTGTGTATGTGAATGGAAGGGGAAGATGAGGGGGGAGACCACGCGCCTTGCTACCAGACAGGGGCTACTGACGAATGCAGACGGGTGCCGACACACACGCACTTGGCTGCGACCTACTCACACGCACGCAAGAAGCCAGAAGAAATTCGAGTAATTATTGTTTCGCCTGCTGCTTCTACAAATCAGCGCGTGCGGCCAGAACACGGAGATGCGCATTTGCAACACATCTTCGCTTCGACTCGCCGAGTTGGAGCTATTATTAAGCAACAATAGCGGAGACAGACAGCCGATTGATGCGCAGCGAGCTGCCCGTTGCTGTTTTGTTTTGTTTTATTAAAAAAAGCTCGAGAAATGAAAACATCGAATGTTGTGGTCGTCGAAAAGACCACAATCGCGAGCGAGACTAAAGAAAGTGAGAACGCAGTATTATGTTGCGCGATCTTAGTCAATCGGCTAACAGCGAGTGTGTAAAATAGCAGTCTCACACGGTCTTGGCGCACAAGGGCACCACCGCATCATCCTCCCTCCTTCGTCTTCTTTACCAACAACAACAACAGAAAATCGTCGTCGTCCCGACGCTCGTTTCCACAACAAAACCACCCTCAACGGAGATTTGCTTCCTTTTCCCACACCAGAAACTTTCAAAAACAAAAAATCGTCTTCTATACGCGGATCCGCTTAGACAATCGCATCCTCGCAACTCTCGCTCGCTCTTCTTGTTGTCTGCTTTGCGTGTTGCGTTATGCACCGTCCATAATTACGCAAAAACAACAAAACAAACGACGTCGCTAGCGCAAAGGTCACTCTCTCGGAACGACAAAAAACCAACTGAGACGCCGGCACTCTCAGTTGTGCCCTCTTTCCCGGTGACGCCGATGACAACAATCAACCCCGAACCAATTAAACACAACAGTGAAGTGCGCGCGCGACGCAAGCAACATGGGAGGGAGGTTTTCCCTATTTCGGCGACGAGGGGGAATGCACTTTTCCGAACAACTAATCCGCTCTATGCTCTCTCCATTCGCTCAGGCAGTCAGCCAGCCAGCCACGCACATAATATGATCCTCAAAAAAAAAGGAAATTCCACTAGAATAGCAACAACACACACACATCAGAACGGTAGTTGAGGCTCAAAAAACGCATATATCAGCGGAAATGTAACTTTGACAACAACGCCATTTATCTGTAGGATGAACCGTATGATTGCCGAAGAAACAAAACAGATACGAAGCTGCTTAGGTTGAAAAGACTTTTGCGATAACGCCTAATTTCTAGTTGAGTTTGGCGCCAATATTTAATGCCTTTATCTACCGTAATATCAACCAAAAACGAGCCAAATGGGGATGGGAATAAACAGACAGCCGCCAAAACGCTGTTCCGCGAACTAGCAACAGCAGACAGGCGAGCGATTGTGACCGTTGCCGGTATGCAGACAGAGTCGAGTTGCGGAGATGATCAAAAAATGTCGCGAGACAGTTGCGCGTTGGGTTGTCGTCGCTATGCTCGATCAAAGTCTCAAAAAACGGCTGACACGATGATCGCGGCGGAGATTTTGGTTTGGCGCCAATATTTTGTGTCCTTGGTGAAAGTTGAAGACGCGTTCAGCCACCGTAACCTCTGAGAGTGTCACAGATCGAATATTCAATAGAGCATACGGTAGAGCCTCAGTCAAAGAAAATGCAGAAACGCAAGCAACCAACCATGATCTGAATAAGATCCGAATCCAGATGCATAACCATGGAGTCCTGCAGCTGCTCCTTGGTGAATCGTGGCTTTGGCTTCTCCCAGATTCGGTCGTCGACCATGGCACTTCTGGTCAGCAGCCAAACCAACGATCACTACAAGGAGTGAGGGGGAGTGATAGCCGATTATTATGGGGAGCCACTCAGGACAGTTTCAGTTCCTCGAGTAGCGGAAAACACGATGACGCTTGCGGGAGGGAGTGATTAGCGTGAGTTTGTTGCGTTTGGCCGAGACAACAACCATGTGCAGCACATAGACACACTCACAAGCAAACAGCAAGTGAACGAGTAAAAGAAGAAGACGGAGTAAGCGCGTCGTGTGGCCTGGGGCGGCGGTTCTGGGGCTGCGTCGGTGGTCTACACGACGTCGTCGACGACGGCAACGACGCACCCAACGTATCGCTCAGTTTTCCTGTGCTCAACGCTCAGCTCACAGTGGTTGGTCGCCGGTCGTCGAATGAGCAAACACTAGGCGAGACAGGAGCTCGACTGAGGAGACCCACGTTCAGTAGACGCCGTCATCGCCGACGACGACAACGACGACAACCCAAAGAGAAGATCATCAACGACGACAAGCAGCAAATGATTGCATGTTGCGCTCCAATCGAGTAGAAAGTAAGGTAAGCAAACGATTGACAGAAGCGCCGAAATTCCCGCTCCACGCGACGAGGAACTGTAATACGTAGAGAGCCGCGTCTGTCAACTGCTTTAAGAATATAAATTGAAAAAGCAACAGTTGACGGCGCGTAGAGTGAAGAAGTAGTTTAGACGCTCACTCGCCTTGTTTCACAAATGAGTTTCGTCTTTGCGTAACAGACAGCGCGCGCAGACGATGAATGACAACCTGCTCGCGCCTGGATACGCGCGCAAGGAGATCACACAGAGAGGGGATAGAGAGGGCACGCGAACAACACAAATAATATGACGCTTAAACCGGCTAGCAGACGCAGCGTGTGATTGTTGTGCGCTAAGCGCGTAGGCGCGTCTGGCTTGTTGCTTCTTGTGCTGCTTGCCTATCAGCGAAGAAGAAACTGCTGCGTGTGAGTAATACGAGCAAACACCCGTTTTGGGGAGCTATTGTGCGGTGGGAGACGGCGAGTCGGTGTGCGATGGTCAGTCCAGTCAATAAGCAATCAGTGGAGCGCGTAGCGAGCAATAAACAGGTAAACAAAAACACGTAAATAATAAACAAAACAATCAACCCACCGGAGTCCGATCCTCCATGGAAGGAGTCGCGACGAATCGTCAAAGAAAACAGCTCTCTTTGCCCCGTCTATCTGACAAATGCAGCACAAACACACAGCCTTGTGGTTGTTTACCTCGGTGTTTACCCCGCGAAGAAAATGTAAACAGAGCAGAGAGCGCGGCGAGAGGGCGAGGCGAGAGAACGCGACGCGCCGCGTTCTGTGTCTCTACCCTTGCACTTTTCCCTCCAAAATTCCTCCCATTTTTCGATCTACTACAATTATTGTCTCGCGCCGCCAGTGGCGCGACAGCGACGGACCAACCGACAGACGACTGACTGCCTGACGGCACTCCTGGACTGCTCCTGTTGCTTGCTTACTGGCTGGCTAATCGAAAGGAACACTTGTTGGCCAATTGACTGCGTCGTCGGTCGTCGTTGACGGTGATCCTATTGCTAGTAGTCCTAAAGTGCAACTCTCACATCCCCGCTGCGGCGCGCCTCTTGTAGTAGACTCGTTTTGACTCTATCGTCCTTACTCCATCAACTGTGCCTCTACTTCGTGGAAAATCGGTCTTGCGAGGAAAAATCACCCAAACGAAGCAAGCGAGCAGCTTTGGGAAACGCAGTTGATCCCGACTGACTTTATGGTGATGCTGCAGTGTTTTGGTACGTCCTCTGCGGTTCAGAGCGGGCGTGCGACAGAGATACGCGTGATTGGAAGAGGAGATGGAAATTAAACGGGTGGCCATCGGCTGAGCGACTGGCTGGTGATCAACTGACTGACGAGCGCGACGACCAACAACAACAACAAATATACGCACGCTCTGGCATGCGATTTCAATGTTCGCGCGCGCGCAGAAGAGATCACCCGCTCGTGAATATCATACACATTCACATGCACATAAACATGGCGCACCGCCCAAGCCATTCGCTCGCATCTTCCTTCCCACTCCACCGATCGCATCACATCACCGTCAACAACAACAAAACAACAACAATGTCAATTAGTTCTTTCGTGCTGCAATTGCGACTCAAGTGAATGGCGACTTTCATTTGCTGACCAAACAGCAAAACGCTCAATCCCGCTACAAACGCTGTTCTGATCAAGCGTGTGTTCGAATGCAGTGTACTTATTTGTGCCCTAATGTCCACATGCATACGCAGCAGCGTCCACTCTGCGCGTGTGGGAGTCGCCGCTTGAGCTTGTTTGCATGTTGTCTGCGCTTGCGCCTCCGTCGGCGACCAACATCGGCGTTGTCGTCAGCGACCGATGCATGCGCTCTGCATGCACGCACATTCTGGGAGTATTCGCAACGACAACGACGACGACGATTTGGGAGAGACGGTGAAGGAGAGGGAGTGCAGCAGCAATGCGACACAAACAATCAAGATATGCCGTTACGCGTAAACAAACACAAACCAACACGCACCAACAAACTTTATGATTATTACTGCGCTGCTGGTGGTGGCGGTGGAAGGTCGCGCGTCTACCGGATCTTGACCGACCGACTCGCCTCCCCATTAACCAAATCGGCCGCCTCTCTCTCTCTCTAGGAACACAAACAAAAACAACGACAATTCTACGATTTGCTCGATCTGAAAATGTTGAAAATTAGAGTCGAAACCAATGCAGACTTTCCCAGAAGAAGAAAACACAGTTCATTCAGCCTGCATCTCAGCCTAAAAGTAGAAAATACCACCGACAAACAAATGCTGGATCGAAACGCCAGAAAAGCGGGCTACAATCAGTATAGCTCGGACTCAGATACTGTCTCTGGTCTACTAGGTCAAACCACAACAATTTCAACATCTCAGAAGCACTCGAATTTGCTTTTAAAGATATAATTCACTGCTTCTCCTTTCTGAAATATCGTATCCCCTTAGCTGAAAGAAAGTCCAAATCTACTTTCTACAGAACAGCGTAAGTATAGCAAGCTTTTGAAGCGCCTGAGAAGACTAGAACAGTATTAGGCTCGTTGTTTCGATACGGTACCGTCATTTCACTTGTTTCGCTCACTTATCTCCAGACATGGGTACGGTACGTTGAGATTTCTTTGGTTTGTTCTTGTCTACAGTATTGGCTATCTAGACAAACAGACAAACTCGTGTAAATGCATGAAATGTGTGTGTGTGTGCGATCGGTTTACTGATCAGTAAGTGCGCCACCCTGGAAGGAAGTTGTGTAATCATTTGTGAGAGGCGCCTAAGAGGCGAGATCGACGGCGAGTGGCTTGTGTGGCGCTATCAGTAGGCACTCTGTTGCACTGTAAGTAAAAAGATAGAACGAGTTAAACATTGGCGATTTGTCGCTAAACAAACAAGCATTTTGCTATTCAAGGGACCGACCATCAAGCATCGGTTGTGCGAACAGCGAACGAAAGATTGAATGTGATACCACGAATAGTCGGAGAGAGCGAGAAAGTGAACAATGGGAGAAGAGAGAGAGAGAGAGGAACTGTTGGTCGAAGTCTTTGATCAGCACGACGATTTACTACAAAACAGATAACAATGTCGCATTATGTTGATTGTAACACAGTGCTCAGGTGTGTGTGTGTGTGTGTGTTTGTACTAGGTTTACGCTGATGACAAGCGTACGCGATCAAACAGCTTTACATAATAGATGAGAACTGAAAACAGGTGATACAACGGGTTGCGATATATAAGTAGCGTGAATGAACTAACTTAATCAAAACACTTAAAAAAGGCGTCTCGAAGAAGTACGGTAGTTGTAATTTGAAAAAGGTGAATTTTCCATTATTGTAGAACAGTGAGCACTCAATATTCGGGATTTGAGATGCGCTGACACTCAGAACTCAAAGTATCGTTGTTGTTTTTTAGTTTATTTCTACTAATGACGTGGTAGCGCAGACGGTTTGCTGTTTTGTGTTCACTTCAGACCGACCAAAGCTAACAGAAACCTCTGTTGTAGAAACTACTGCAGCTCGATTGGATGCGGAAGCGGCGAACAACGTGACTGCTTGTTCACGCGCGTGAACGCATCGAAATACTAGTGGGCAACAGTAACTGAAAATAGCAAATTATTCCGTGAGCTTTCGTTGGGTGCTTAGTTGTTTGGTCAAGGAGAATACATCTTGTTCGGATCAAGTTACGTTAGTGGAATGGGTTAAAACGTTACTAAGCGCGTAAGAATGTTGCTTAGTGAGTGAATAATGAGTCAGCAAAATGAATCAGCTCTTCGGTGGACTTCTAGACAGAATAAGAGAACGGGTAACCAGAAATTAGGAATTTTATGCTATAAGATGCATGTACAGCTCAATTGTTGGCTACGGTATGTGTTTTGATTTACTGCGATATGGTACAAAATGTTTATGTTGAGTAAGAATTGAATTCTTAATCGGAATATTGCAAAATCCGTTAACTCGGAAACGTTGGAGTCGTGCTGGACAACGAAATACGGAAAGAGAAATATCCGTTTGGCAAAAACAAGATGGTTTTCGGCGTTAATTTCACAGAAAAGTGCAACAGTGATTTGATCGGATTTAAGGGATTGCGGATTAGCCGAAACCTTTGATTTCAATTCGGGCTGAGATTATCCGGCGGTTTACCAAATACGTCATTATTTGGCCAGAAGCCGGAGATCAGCTTAAAGATATTGAGGAAGGCAGGAGTAGTTATAGCGCAAAGAGGACTGTGGATGTGTCGGGTCTTTGATTGCATAATGATTATGTAATTCAATGTAATTCAACCGCACTATGTAATTCAACAAGATTAGACAAAAATAGTCTATTTCTCGCCTAGCTGTGCACGGGTACTGTAGGTGGCCCAACGTCCGAAACTATTGTGGCAGAATCGTCTGAATCTGCGGATTTCGGGATTGCAGGGCGCAGTTTATGCTCAATTCGACGTCGGCAAACATGATGTAAACGTCAGAAACTTACAAAAATCCCGAAATCCGCAAGTTCAGACAATTCTGCCACAATAGTTTCGGTCTTGCCGCGACGAACGTTGGGCCACCTACAGTACCCGTCGGGAAATAGACAAGACTGTCTTCCAATTTAGAATGTTTCCTTGAGCAAGTCCGCACTGAACAAATCATGAATCAGTTTCTTCACTCTAACCAACAACAGATTGACTTTCGCAAGTCGTTTCCTATTGAAAACGATTGTCTTCGAAACGGCCAATTGTGTCAGCGATTGTAGGAGCCAGAACGCTGCTCTTATGAGCTTAATTTAGTGTACGCTTGATTCAGCCCTTGATTCGAAAGTCGTTCGTTTCGACGAAACAGCACAGCTTCGGGCCTTCTACGTATTCAATATTGTTCAAATGCGGCAATTTCGCGACTTTGCCCTCTATTTAACCCCATCGGAAGCTTCACTTTTGAGAATCTCGCGTTTATGAATGTCGTCAGTGGCTACAATACTCAGTAGCTTCAAGTGTGCTGGCAGCATACAGACTGCATGCATGAAACCAATCCTCTCTGCAGGTGTGTTCGCGGAGTTGCAATTTGTAACGATGACACGACAGCCGCCAATTTCAGTTGATCTTCTTCTCAAAAATCTTACGACGAAAATGCGCAGCTGCAGCATCAGCAGTGGTGATGGTAGAGATATTGGCTGGATGCCAAATGGGCACCAAATCAAAAACTTGGCGAGCAAGTGCACGTAGTCGAGAAGGGAGCGGCGGAAGAGTGTCAGAGTGATGAGACACCGGCAATGTTTTATCCGCTGCCTGTAGAATGTCGGTCGCATCACCTCGTCGCGACTTGTGGTATCACAACAAGCCGGGCCGTCCGCGCCGGGTTCTCTGTGCGTTAGTCACTCATTGGCTGACTCAGTAAGCGAGAGGCTCCCTGCGATATGCATTTGTCCAGTGCGAGAGCGAGTTGGTGTTCCGTATGTATTGGCGACGCGTGCTGCAACTTTTTGAAAAACGCGATTTTCTCGACCGCTGTGATTTTTGTTCTTTTGACCTGTCGTATGTGTATTTTGAATTCAATGCCGTTCCAGATTACGATGCTATGAAAGTGCGGACAAGATTGTGCTGATAATGGCTTCCGAAGTGCGATTACACGACGCGACAAGCATCGATGCGTTCAATTCTGCTACTATTGGAGGTAACGGTGCGCACGACTTCTCCCGCGATCATCTTCTTCGGCTTCTCGCCTACTTCGAAGGCGAGCTGCAAGCCAAGGAAATAGCTCTCAATGCCTTAAAAGTGAGTATTATTTATGGATTTAATTCTACATTACTGAATTCTAGGCTGAACGCACGAAAAGCGCTCTGTATCAAGCGAAATATGGCCGTCTTGGAGCAAATGATCCCTTTCTTGCTCTGCAACGCGATGCTGTAGCTTGCGGAGAGGAACTCGATGAGGCTGCCATCAGCACGATGTACGAATCGCAACTTACGCAACTTGAGAAACTAATTTCAGTTCAGCGGAAATGCCAGAACAAATCGAAGCAAGTACGTTTTAGTATTATGACCACGAATTTAAACAACAGTGCGTGATGTAGGCGCTAATCGCTGCCGAACGACGCCATGTACGGGTTATTAGAGAACTTGAAAAAGAGAAGCAACGATCGGTGGCTGATGCCGCGCAAGGCGATGATTTGTGTGCGCTTTTGGATAATGAAAGGACGAAACTGAAACAGCAGGTTGGTTATTAGACGACATTCTTATTGCTTTTATGGTATTGGTTAGAAAGGCATTGACTAGACTACTAGATTATAGCGTCCAAGTAAAGGCTTCTGTCATAAGATTAGAAGTGTTTCAGTTCTGTATTCTATTCTACAACGATTTCGTTTTTGAATGCTACTTTAAAATACACGTTGAAATTAAAATTGTGCTCTATAAAAGATGAGTCTAGTGTAGAAAACGCAAAAGTTAACGGGCGAACGACTGCAGCACTTTGCAAGAATTCAGCTAATTGGGCCAGCATCAATATAATGGGTAGAGTATACGTGTTTTATGTGGCCTATGGGTGCTTACACTGCTTGACGGCTTGTCAGTGTATATTCATTTTTAAAGAAAACAATCCAAGAAACGTTTCCTTATCGTGATTTCATTATCGTAACCGCAAATTCTTGCAGCTTGAATATCAACAAAAGGAATGTACAAAACTGAAAAAGGAGCTGGTCCTGGAGACCCAAAAGCTTGCGATTGAGAAAGACAAGCACAAGAAGATAGTTTTATTCCTCATCAACGAACGAAAGCAGATTCTCCTCAAAATGCACGAATTACGGCTCAGGGCACAAAACGGTAATTGCGCAAGCGGCAGTTCTTCTAATCTTGTGTTTTGTAGATTTTTCTGGGCCTCCGGAAGGAGGTCTCCTAGACGAACTGCGAAAGGAGATTCATTCTTTGCGACACGACAGGGATAATCTCTCGGCACAAACAAAGCAGTTGTGCATGGAAAACGCCGGTTTGAAAGAAGTGATCCGCACCCAAGAAGAAGATTTAACTCTCATTCGACAAAATATTCTTAGCAACACGAGGCAGCACACTGACTCGGTAAGTTCAGCTTGATCTCACGTTTTTAACTTTAAAATACGTGTTTAGCTCGCTCGAGTCGATGACGATTGTGCGATCATTGCTAACAAAGGTGCCAGCACTTCAGGAATTCCATCGCATTTCATGCCGAAAACCACAACACACGCGCCTAATCCCTCGAAAATCCGTTTATCCAACTCCTCCAGCTTTCCGTCATCAACGAGAAGCCGAGTCTCTTCAGCAAGCACAATGTCTTCTCGAAGCACGCTTCCCAACTCGAGAACTCAACCGACAACGCTCATCACAAATCCGAACGTTCGTGCGCACTCTTCTACATCAGTCCTGCGGCCGTCTGGATTGCAGTCGTCACTAATGCAAACGTCCAAGGCATCATCAAACCCCACCTCGCCGATAAAGAAGATTCCGACTCCTATAACATCTGCGATGAGCACACGGAGACCACAAGCGTTGCCGGTTAGAACGGTAGCCACCTCGAAGCATCAGTACGCGAAAGAACCAGAAATAGAACAACTTGGAGCTGTGATTGATTCTATGACCACGCCAGTCAGGAGTCCAAGTAAGTAGTTTCTGTAAAAGCGAAACACTAGTTTTGAGGATAACTATATAGTCGAATTCTTGCGCTAAAAAAGCGGGTGGGAAGCATGAACTTGTGCAGGTGCGTTGCTAAACCCGTAAATACTCGTAAATAACTAATGACAGAATTTATTTGAGAACGAGTTTGTTGCTTGTCTCTGAAGAAACGAGTGTCGCAAGTACTTAATACGTTATTTTCAGTGATTACAAAACGAAGTGCTTCTCTGCCACGTCACAGTGCCGACAACTCTCCCAGTGGCCTTCCGAAATCCGTTTCAGCAACGAGAGCTGTCGCGTCAGCCGGTGGAACGGCGACGATGTCTAAGAAGAACGGTCTGCTGAAAGGATTCGGCGTCGGTCGATCAGACAAGCCACGTTCCAATAGTTAGTACCCGTGCATGCCAGTTGTATTGTTGTATTTACCCGATCAACTTGCTCAAAATTCCGTTTCCCCAATCGCCGCTCAGCCGACATCTCCTTCCCTGTCACTATGCCCTATTTGTCTCACATTCGCGAAGCACTCATTTTCTCAATTTTTCATTTACGGTTTATTGAACGGAGAATTATATTTAATAAAAGTGTCTTTTTGGTTAGAAATGTTTCCATTCCAAGGATTGTCGGGATATCGTTTAAATATTACATCCGTTTTCCGCATTGCTTTGCATTTTTCTACGTGAATCTCTAGCTTTCTTATCTCTGGCTTGTTTATTTTCAGATCATGGGGTATTTCTATGAAAAATTGAAGCAATTTTGTAACGATGCCGGTTTTTTGGTAGATCAAGATGAGGATTTCCTAGCTGATGCCGTTTTACAAACTGTCAGCCCCCATGTTTTCTTTCTCGGTGGTATTCTCCCTATTGTTCTCTATCTACTCCCGAAGATCACCGTTGCGCTTTCGTTTATCTACTGCTTACTGCTGTTATTAACGTATGGAGCGTTTGCATTGTTCATCGTCGCATCTACAAAATTTGACGCAGAAGCCAACAAGATTTTACGGACTTTCCAGATAGCGGACCGCACGGAACCATTGTACGTTTTTATTAGATTGATGTGATTGACTTTACGGTTTACTTCTAGCAATGACAAGAAGGCAGTCGGTTTTACAGCTACTCGGACCAGAATGTTGAACGTCCTCCGTGATTCCTGTTCATTACTGAATGAGTACTGTTTAATGGTCACGCTTACCGAGTAAGTTTATTTCTGGTGTCGGTGGGTTTATGATCCCACTCTTAATTTCCTATTTTTTCATACGGTCTTCCGAATCCTGTTTGCTTTCAGATCAGAGGAACGCATTTTGTGGTCTAATTATCTGATATCGAAGGACTTGGACGGCTTGTTAGGGAAGCATACTCAACTCGATCAAGTCTATTACACGATTGCCTCATTGAGGGTGAGTCTTTAGTTACTTTGCCTAACATGGTCGAATATATATATTAATTACGCACGTACGCTCAGAGGGAACTCTGAGTGTTTGAATGAAGTTCTCATTTTGTAATTATCGTTGACATTCAAACTTTTCATCGATTATTGTAACGCTTTTTTTCTTCAGAATTTACTGAAGATTCAGTTCTTAGTCCGAAGTCAACTGGCTGCTTTACTGCTCCGACGACTGTTCATGTGTTCCTGTGACGTAACCATTTGGGAAGGTTCGTCAGTTGGAACATGCGATTGTCGCTCTGGTTTTCTGGATTATTGGAGAAATTTCCTACGAAAACAACTCACTGTGTTGTGGATTTGCACACGTTTAACTTTTGTCAGCTGGAAGAACTGCCGTGATGTCCGCAGCGCTTGTGTGAATTCACGTGAATCAAAATCACGAAAGCTCCGAACAACTACAGCTGAGGATGATGATCTCTTGAAGGCGACTGTCCTCGTGGAATTGTGTTTTGAAGAGTAGGTGTATCCGTAGGGGAATATTTGCAACTCAAGAATTTAGGTTGATGGAAAGACGCACCATATCCGATGTATCGGAAGGAACTCTTAGGAAACTAAGAGAAGTTATTCATTTACTTGAAACGAACAAGAAGGAGTTGCCGGCTGTTCTTTCCCCTCTAAATCAAGAGATCAATTTGTGTGCAGAAGAAGCTGCTCTTACTCCGGTCGATCCCAAAGATGAAATCTCGCGACCTGTGCGATCCACAGTCGATTACGAGGTAACACGCACTCATTTCAGTGGAGCTTGTACCCAAGGGCTATTTTAGGTTTTTGAAGGTGTATGTAAGAACAATGATGTCAGTGCATCGCCGATTATGCATTCCGCTCACCTAATTGAAGGTAAAAGAATCAATGCGTCTATGGTGGCTGAACTGAAAGAGGCTATAGCTGGTCGAGCTGAAGTTCATAAGGAGCGGGCGCTCGCTGCTCGACGTGAAGCCGGGTTGATTGAAGTAGATAAGGATGATGTTGGTGTGATTATGCATGCAAGAAGAACTGTATCTGATGAAACCCCGGTCGTCGAGGAATTCCAGCTAATGCCACCAAGCTTGATACAAGAAATTATGACATCCCTGAATGAGAAACGTCTGGATTGTAGGGAAGATACGTTCTGTGACTGTTCGACCACCAGTTAGAATTGTTCCCGTTAAATTGTTAATGCTGTTGTCTTGTTTCCGGTGTGCTTGGTTAAACGGGTTTGTCATTTCATTTGCAATACAAAAGATAAGGCACTACTTTAACTCCTCACGGAGGGGCTAGGAAAAATGTATGGTGAGCGAACTACGTCAGTCTCTGCACATTTATCAAGAATGGGTGGAAAACTGCCACATTGTCTGCCTACTGCCCATGTGTATGTGTGGTTCCGTGTGAACAACCAATGGACAATCCATGGCAAGACGCGGTTAAAGGGACACGGACATCGCCCCAAAATGGTCTCCGATTTTTCTGAAATTTCGTCTATCCCCCCATTTTCGACCCTTCCCACCAAGATGGCGCTTACAGAATTTTTGTAGGACAGCTCAATCCTGAGTTATAAAAGTTAATGGGTCCTACATTTACTGGAAATCAGTAGTCTCACAGCGATTGGAATTTCGGGGACTTGGCCATTTTCTTGCCAGTTTCGGCCGTTTCGCGTGATTCTTATGGCATGAGCTCGCGACCTCAAATTGGTCCAGAACGACCCAGGAAACACAGAATTGTGGCTGAATGGCAGAGAAACGACGAAAATTCATGATTGTCGGGTCGACTTTGACTTAGAAGTTTGGCGCGCGTTGGAAACACGCAATTTTTTGCTTTTCTCAGTCGAACGGCTACAATTCTGTGTTTCCTGGGTCGTTCTGGACCAATTCGAGGTCGCGAGGAACGCTCATGCCATCAGAATCACGCGAAACGGCCGGAAATAGCCAGATAACGGCCAAGTCGCCAATATCGGTCAATGAACGACTGTATGCAGATCATATTTGCCGCAATCCAATTGCTATGAGACCACTGATTTTTCCAATAAATGTAGGATCCCCATTAACTTTTATAACTCAGGATTGAGCTGTCCTACAAACATTCTGTAAGCGCCATCTTCTTGGTGGGAAGGGTCGAAAATGGGGGGATAGACGAAATTTCAGAAAAATCGGAGACCATTTGGGGGCGATGTCCGTGTCCCTTTAACCAGCTCCCTGCATGCTGCTTCGGGTTTCGGGCAAAGGTTTTTTCTAGCAGTTCGAACGTGCGAACTTTACAAAGTGACGTTCGATTCCGATTCGACAATAGTGCCTCAGGGATTCCGATCTGGTCTTACCACGATGCCCGAATTGTTTACAGGAGGAAGTTTTGTTCACATGGAACTGTTTGTAGTTTAAGAAGCGTTTGTCGTTGAAATCGCCATCTCTGGGGCGTTGGATCAAGTGTCAATTGGACCATTTGCGTGTGGGTTTCGGTGGCGATATAATTCTTCTTCTGCTCCGTTTTGTAAGTTGAACTTGAATGTTTCACCACCGCGCGCATATTATTTTTATTGTGTTGTTGTGTTCAACGAGGCTCTGTTCATCAGCAATAATTTATGAGCAGCTAGCGCTCGAGTGAACATTTACTGGCGCCGCTGTTCAGGTGCTTTACTTGTATGTGACAGCCATAGATTTGTTTTCAAGATCCGCTTTATCTCATTTGTCTCCGCGTTTTATGTTTTTTATTTCTTGTGATCAGCAGTGTTGATTTCTTCACCAATTCCAGTTCAGCTTCTGTAGTTCCAATGGCTGATTTGCCTCAATTATGTCAATCCTTTGAGTTTGTTTGCTGGTTGGCGGGACAGCCGCAAATTATGGCCACAATGTCATTAGAAAATCGCAAAAAAGTGGAGGAATTGGTGCACGGCGGCACTACAAAGAATGTAAGTCATTGGTGTAGTTGTGCTGCTGTTGCAATTGAATTTTTAGATCGGAGAGGCTCCTAAGACAAATTAGCTTTGTTCATCGTGTATACCGCTTCGATTGTTGTTTTTCTTGGATAAAAAGCTGTTTGTTTATATACTTTGTTGTGCTTAACCGATATTTTCTTCTCATCGTCGGCGTTTCATTGCCTAGCTCATGGCGGTAAACTCACTTCTTCCCGATTCGGGTGGTGTATCTGAGCGTTGTAGGCGCTTTCTTCGTCGTTTGGGTGTGCAGCAGCTGATTCTTGTCCGACTTCTTCAAAAACCGCAAGACCACGAATAGTTTGATCGTTCTGTTGATGCAAATTGCGTTTCTTATGCAGCGCATCCCGTTCCCATGGCGATTTGCAGGATTCGAATCTCATCGAATCTTCAACTTCATCATCCTCGAATTCATGGTACTTTTCTGACAGCGGATCAGTACTGAGAACTGCATACTGCACTCGTTGATCCATGACGTAAACTGTCCGAGGAGCGTCGACGTATAATCGGCTATTATCACCTAGATCCTCCAAAACAGTTTGTTGCAATGGACTTTGAGCGCTGACAATCCATTTATCATCTAAGTCTACCGAATCGGAATACTGCAAACACGTAATTACAAAACCATTATTTAAGTTTGGCCACTTACGTGAGCATAATCTATATTTGTACCGGGATCTCGAGCCATCATCTTCAGAGCAACAGCAGCCAGTTCAATAGCTTTCATATCGATATTCTCAACAACTCGACGATCCAAGTACTTGTTAGTATGTTTCAGCTTCGGCATCCAATACATCATTCGTTTTATCTTCTTTGTGGCAAAATTCCATTCACCGAAAGCATTCGCAACAATGTCGTGAACCTCCTTGTCGGGCTGAACACCTTAAAACAGCATCTTCAAAACAAAGCAAGAGGATAAAATATTTTACCATGCCACTCCATCAAATCGAGAACCTTCACACAACAATTCTGCTGCACGGGATAGTGCAAAAATATTCTCTATAACTCACATAAATAAATCAGAGTTCAGCTCAAAAATAAGATTACCTGGAACGCATTTGTCGGAATCATCCGTCCTTTTGGAAAAACATTGAGCAACGCTTTGTAGGTATCTAAGTCCTTATGCACGCCAAACTCCTTCAGTTGATTCAACGCCGAGTTAATAAACTCTACATGACCTCGAGTCTGTGTTCTATTATGACGAAACAAATCTGAACAGAACATATGAAATAGTCACTGCTGAGGGGATTGAAAGCTTTAATGACATATGGACCCGCCAATCATTCTCAAACAAAAAGTCGCTCAAATATATATCTACTCCAGCAAACCGTTCCCGCGTGGCCCTGTCTCCTTCAATCCTTTTTGGGATGTTCCGACAAAACGTGTGAGTCTACTCATATCAGAAATCATGGTGTTTCATACTCAGCTACGTCTATATCTCCGAAGAGGAGTACTAATAAAAGAACGAAAAGAAAATGTCTGGTCAACATGGACAAACACTACAAACCAATACATACTCAAATAAACACCTTACCGATCGTGGCATGAAACGTGATGCGATTACGATCTTCTGGTGGGATAGCATTAAACTGTTGATCAATAGATGTTTCAGTTGCACTGGCAATCATCAGATGCTAAAAACTGCTACCATCCAGCATGTATGTATCCCCTGTATCAGTCTTCTCTCATCTCACTTCCTGCGCGCATATTATTCATTCTACTAGATAAAAGTTTATTTATTTATGCATTAAATTCATTTCAGTTTGGGAACATCATGTACAAACACATTACCAAATAGTTTAGAAGAGGTTGAGTCCGACGTTGAGTGCGAAGATCTTATTCCACTTGACGTTCGAGGGAACGGCACGCGTATGGCGACGGTAGATTGGTCGAAGGCTCGCTTCTGGACTTGAGACGAGGTCTTGCCAGTCGCCCCTTCGTGCGCAGAGGACAATCTGCAAAAGTAGAATAACGTATGAGGACTCGTTTGTGCATTTTCAAATACCTTCGATGGCTTAAACTGGTTGATGTAGTGATTCAGGAGAGCATGGGCGATCGAAACGTCGTCAGCGTAGACCCCCATGATGTTATTTCCACGTGCGACAAGATATCCGGTGACCGCGTTGCCACAGTCCGCTGAGAGGATTGTGCAGTTCTCAAAGAGGAATGCGAGATAATCACTGCGGTTCAAAGGACTAAGTGTGCCGTCAAAGTCGATAACGTTGTTCTCAGCGTCTTCGCCCTTCACAATGTTGATTTTCGATTCTAAAATGGAGATCCGGTAATTTGCTGAGGGAGATAGGTAATAATTTGCGCATTTCCAGCGTAGCAAACTGCGGCGCGTCGTTTGAGGTCATCAAACGAGGAGTTCGATTTTCCGCCACAAAAGAACGAATATAGGTCAGCGGGCGTAAGTGGATTACACCTTCGACTGGAAGACTTTCCTCAGTGTTCGCGGCGGATATTAACAATCCTCGCATGCTCTTGAGATCGAATGATTTAGTAACTCACCTTGGCATGGCTGCAAGAAAGCAGAGGCCTTGAGGGCTGGCATCGTTAGCTGGAAGAACTGGAACTTGTCGGTAACAATGAAGCCGACGTGATCACGCCAAAGAGCGTTGGAAGCGGAGTCGAACAGATCAATTGTGACGTTCTTCTTGAGTTCGAGATTGCCTCGGCCGAGAACTCCTTCGGCAAGACGATCCATGAGGTGCTCGGCGGCAGTACGGGCCTCAGCAACGTGATGAGCTTGATAGTAAAGGGGAAGAAGACGGCGATCTTCGACTTCATCCTGAAAAATAGTTCAATGTGAGTAGTTCAATTACGTAACTCTTTGGCGAGTTGTGTGACTTCGATTGATGTGTGTCTTAATTGTCGTCGGACCCCCCGTTTGCCGTCACTTTGCACCTTCGCCTTTGCCGAGAAGGCGCCGAAGAAGACAGAGAAGAAGTGAAAGTAAAGAAAGTGACAGGTGAAATGTTGCGTTCGGAGTGTTGCTGTAAGAGAAGAGATTCTTCTCGCGGAATTCGCGTGCCTTTACACACTGCTGCCCCGTGGTTGTCGCCGGCGACTGACCCCTTAGGTTCCAAGTTAGAGTGTCTTCGCATAGTGGTGGTCACAACGACGAATGATCTCTTCTCCATTCGCCTCGCTCGCTCTCACTGTCACACGCACGAAGGGAAACTTTGGGCAAATCAAACAGGTCTCTCCTATTCCTACGTTCTTCAATTCGTCTCCCTTCAATTGCAGCACTAAACAATCTTAGAATCCTCCCCAAGTGGAGACGTCCGATCATGACTGCGGATGCCCGATCGAGCTCTGAATCACGAGCTCGAAGGCCAACCGCAACCACTTTTTACCGCTTTTCGGACTTTCGTTGCGAAACTGGTTTTGCGGGCGTCGCTAGACGCCGGCCGCGAAAGCGCGCGAGCGCATCTTAGAAGACCTTTGGAGCGAGACCAGGGTCTCATTTCCGGTCGCGTAGACAAGGACGTCGCAAGTACATTTCGGCTAATTGCCACGTTTTTCTTACCTCAATAGTGACCAATTTGAGTTTGTAGGCATCGTCTTCCTCCTTTTGTCTAACTCGCATAGCCTTCTCGGTTAGATCATCGGCGGTCTTGTTAACGATACAGTAAGCTTGACTAGTAGAATACTTAATCAGGGCAGCGAGAGCAACAGGCGTTCCTACAACAGTTCTTTCAGCAGAAATGTACATTTAAGCGCTTCTACCATTAAGATCATCGATCTGGGAGACTGTAGTCGCTGGAACGGAGGTTAGGTCAATGTTGAGTTCGTTAACTTTTGAGTTGCTGAGAAGGGTTGACATGCTGCTGATCTGAAAAGAGGATTTCACTTGGATTGACGAATCAAATAAAGACGCAACGGAGAAATACACACGCTTATATACGCGGAAGGAACCAGTAAAGTGTTTACACCAACACCGGTTCTATTGTCGTTACACGTTCGTTCAGGAGCGAATCACAGCTAACAAAAGTCACCCCAAACAAGATTGCGGTTGCACCGAGTTAAGCTATTTGCGGCGTAGATGTATTGAGGTGAGGTGTTCGCGTCCCTCCAAAACGTTCGCCAGGGGATAAATTGCCGAACTCCCCTCACCGCATGGAACACACGCACAGGCATCGCCGCACAGTTCGTTCGAACATGCAGTCGATTGATGCGCATGATGGCATATGTGGCACCTCGGTCGAACGAGCAAATCCCTCCGGCGCGCGGTGGTGGTCGTACAAATGAACTATTCGCATAGATAGGAAGAAGACGAGGGAAGGGGAGGAAGAAAGGAAGAGTGGGCATCAAGACGTAAACTTCAACGATGAATTCCCCTCAAGCATTTCGATCAAACGGGATTAGAAAGAGGACCATCCGAAGTTGACGACGAGGACCGATCGGAATGGCGAACGTGGGAGATTGAAAGGGATAAAGGCGGTGAATCGCACGCCGCTCGAAGCTCCTGCACGAGAATAACCGCAATCGAAGATGACGCGCGGCGTGTGTCCGGGATTCGAGCGAGCGACGAACGCTCCGCCCGCCGGGCATCTGTACGTAACCTGCCCGCCCGCCCAACCTTCATCATCGTTGTCGTGGTCGGCTCGCGCGCGCGAAACAGAGAGGAAGAAGGGGGAGTACTCATGTTCACAATCTACCTGTCTATGTTAAGTATCGCAACACTTAGACGAGGACACCTCTTCTGGGCAAGAATTAAAAAAGACGGGAAATTGGCCATTCTTTCCAAATGGCTGGCACAAAAGCATAGGGTGAATAAACAACGAGCATACATGTGTTCTTGTTGAAAAGGGCGCCGGAAACCAGTTGTGGTCAGCAGCATCAGTAGAGCGCCCGCCACAGGTAAACACAATTGACATTCTAATCGTTTTCGATCTTGCGCATGATGCATAGTCTCGGCAGTACCCTCAGGCAGTGCGAAGGATGAGCGTGTTAAACAGAAAGGGACAGGGCTGGAAAAAAGACGTTTTCCTAATTTGTTCTCGGAGATCAAAGTTCGCGTTGTTTCGATTGGAAACTTATTGACCGATACAGTCTTATCTGCGCGACGTTACTTTTGAGCTCACGCTTGAGTTGATGAAGATTCCGTTCATTCGAGATTTTTCTTTGCCCCTTATAGAGACTCTCTTCTCGCTCGTGCGTCTTCGAAGGACTGTCAGCGCTCACAACTTCATTCACAATGCACTTTACAATAAGTCTCTCTCCTCGATCTATTCGGAAAAGGAACGGTATCATCTCGGTGCTACAGGCGCGCACAGCCTGCAACGGAAAGCGCGAAATGTAGACTAGAACGAGTGACCAGCGGCGAGCGCAGCAACAGCGACCCTCGGGGATAGCCGCGATGACTGCAGCGAGATTACTGTTGGACTGTTGCGCAGACTATACAACAAAGAATCCGCGACTGGTAGCGGTTATTAGTCATTTGACTGACTGCGTCAATCCCTAATTACGTTCACCGACTATAGCGAGGCGAGATGACCGGGAGCGTACGCTGCGACAGACTTCAGATGGGATTTGAGAATGAGGCAGCCAGGTGCTGATGTCATACATCATTTGCGAACGTTTCTTCTTTCCCATGATGATACAATTACGGTAAGTGGGACACGAATTGGATGGATGTTCCTCGAAGAACGTCGTTCGATGAAAAACCAAGTCGTCCTGAAATACCGAGGCAAAATTCTAGGCAATTATGCTGTGCCCCCAATTTTCAAGGCCTTAATTGCATGTGGTCGACTCTACTTCCTGAAAACAGTGCACTCTCTCGCCCTAGAAGTGAAAGTCGCAAGTATGCCATCAATTAATTCTCTTTTTCGGGGTGAGGTCACTTTGCAACAAAACGAAACCGGCTCCACATGGTCTTTAACGCGTGTTTAGAGGTCATTCTTGAGTATTCTGCGTCATTTATAACGTCTGTGCGGACTTAAACGAAATTGAAACATTACGTAAGCGAAGAATGTTGTGTGGGCTACGACGTGAACTTGTTTTGGCCTTTTGCGAACGAGAAATACGGTGGCTAAGTGAACAAAGATGACGGACGGATGGAAGAAAAGAAGAGTAACCTGTTAGTGGAATTGAAATTCTGCGATGAACCTCGAGACAGTCGTCAATTTGTGCGACCCGATTGAACGAACAAGAGAAGCATCCACTCTTTCGCGGAACAAATTTACAATAGACAATGCTCCCAGGTCCACTTTCCTTTCGTTCCCGATCGTTCGGGTTCTTTTTACGATCTATTGCTCACTTTCTAGGCGAACGCAGAAGAAATTGAAACAGACAGACAGTCGCCTTTCGGAACCAGGACCTGATTGTTGTATATGAGAATAGGTAATCGGAAATCAATGTGGTATCGGGACACATTCGGTTGTACGATAGATATCGGACGCACAACGACAGCGCATTAATCGAAGACACCGATTTAAACGCAATAACCACAATTTTTTCCATTTTCGAGTGTAACATGTGAGCTGACGTGAAGCTGTTTTATCATGGCCCCTTTCATTATCATCTGATGATTATAAGGTCGGATCATGCCCATAGACTGAATGAGGGACGAGAACAGTTCAAAGGAGTGATCGAAGTATGTTTCCGGAAGATAATGCCGACTGATTTGAGTGCGAGTGTCCTACGGAATTTCGTCTTTCTGTACCTTCATGTTCATAGATTCAAGACGTTTGCCGCAGCTTCAGCAAAATCTTCATTTTAGTTCTGCGTTTTGCGTAATCCTGTGTAATTGTGCTTGGATAACGTAACCTGCTGTCTTCTTCCGTAAGACCTCGCCGATACGATTTCTCTATTGGCTTTTGTTGCCAATGAGAACTTTTTTGTGTCAGCAAATCGTGTTTAATTCCGCGTTTCTATGTTTTGGACCCATTTTTCAGTCTATTTCAGGAACTCCCACACAGTTTCGGCATTTCTACCGGAGGACATCGGTCGCAGCGTGCAGTCGTCCCGGGCGAGTCGCAATCTCCTGGCTCAGAAGCGGTGAGTCCTTCCTTCTTGAATAATGTCGATGAACTTGGTCTGTTCGCTTGGAGATCCTGTGCATTTCTGTAAGATGTGTTTCTAATTAAACATCAATATTTTCAGGAAATGGTTTTCTTACCTCGACATGATCGTCAACCAGATCTACAGAGAATGACTTCCAATGTGATCAGGCATAGTCATCGCCGGAACCTAGCAATCTGGTTATGGATATACAGTGGATGAATACACAATTATGATCACTTCGCACGAAGGAGCGAATGGAAACGAAGTCGAATTACTTAAAAACGACTGCGCACCTGCCGACTGCAAGTGACGAGGTATTGTTCTGCTCAAATAAGTTTATACATGAGAATCTCACAGCTGCACAACACCGGAAAATACAATTTCATAATGGTCGTAGTTTCAATTTGGCCCTTATTTGCGACGCAACTCCATGAGAAGATAGGTGCGCAAGTTGACATCTTCAACATTTTTCTCGATAGCTTCTCGCGCTCGTTGAGATCCTTCTTCTTTGAAAAAGTTTATGATCTTATCAGCGTAGTCAATCCAGACACAATTTGCACAGCCGCGACCGCAACATTCATGCGGTTGTGGAGCTATCGGCATATCTTTCTCGTTTTTCAACTGAATTGACGATGATGAAACAGTGCGAACATCGGTGATTGGAGAGGATTTTGTCGCAAATTGGCGGACGATCCGGAACGTCGACCCCCATGGCGGACCCATCAATGCTGAAACGAATAAATGTAGCAAAACCGTCAATTTCACGCCTAGAAAGTAAGCATCCGGGAAGCAAAGCTAAAGAAGGCGCATTCTGCCCACGTCATCAGGATTAATTCGTTGACGGTGTTCAATTTCAGCGCTTCAGGCTAGACAAAAGAACGAAACATGTCACTTTCGATGTTTTTGCATCAACTGATGACATTCTGTCTGCGAATTTCAGTTCGCAACATTTATTACAGTCAAACCGCACGTGTTTAACAATGAAAAACGAGAATACCGTAGTTGATCGACAAAGGTCGACGATTCTGAACTAAACTTAATAAAAAGAGTCAGTATTTTTTGGTATGCAACCTTCCACAACAGCGCTCTTTCAGCGTGAACATGGATGCCTTTATTTTTGCAGAGTTTATTCTTTACACATAGGTCAAATTCATTGCGATTGCACAAATCAAACTGGGCATTGGTGAGACAGTGAGATATGGGTACGAATTATGCAATATGTATTTTTGTACAAAGATGGTCTTGGTAACCTGGGGAAGAACGGTAACGGAGTTAGGTGGGGATTACTGGGAAGAGGACAGACACGTTGAGATTATGACAATTGAAAGGACGGAGTAACTGACTATGTGTGAAAGGCAAAAAACCCGGAAATTTAAGTAAATACTAAGAAGTTCACGTGATCAGGATTTACAAGAGAAACCGAATGAAATTAATCGTTAACGCAGCGGACGTCTGCTTGCCCCTCACCTGAGACTATGGACGACACCAGATCGGGAGGGTGTTCGATACCTCTGACGATATGTGTATGATGTACAGTTGAACGTGCACCACCGGCTAAAACCTTTTTAAGCTCCAAGTTCACTTCGGCAGTAATGGGATTGAGCTGTGCGAAACGGGCAGCAAGCGAAACAGCTGAACGATTCGAGTCAGTAGAGCGAACGGTCGACTGAGCGCCAGTTGGAGATATTGCTTCACGATAATCGTGTCCGTGGGAGTTGTTGTACCTGAAATGAGGCGTTATAGTTCAAACAATTAGGCCTTCTTCGTCAGTCACAAAGCTACACTTTCGAACGCTACATCAGTTCCTTACCTATCAGGAACAAAATGATCTTCGTAATGGCTGACACGCGATCCACTCGAACGTGACCAAATATTCGGCATGCGTTCGGAGATTTCACTCAATGTGAGTTGATTATGACCGCGTTCTGACGATGCGGGGAAGTACGGTGCATCTGCGCCAAGGTCCGTTGAACACGCTGACGATTTCTTCGTTTCCGAATGAGTACCGTAGTTGTCCTCTTCGCCTCCAGTTAATCCATCGGAATCATCAATGAAGAGATGAGTGTCGTCATTTCCGATACGGTACTTTTCGTAAACAGGACCGGGAATATGCGTACTGAAGACCGCTTCGTGGCAGACGATGAGATTCTTCACCAAATCGTTGACGAAATTATGGTACATTACCTAAAATAAAGGGTTATAGTGTGATTCAGTGTGATTCGGTGTACCTGATCCTTTCCTTCGGGGATTGGCAACAACGTGGGCCCGAAGCATATTGCCAGATTGTACGGATCCATCATGTTCTCGTCGCTGAACTCGGACAGATGATTCAGGAATGCGAACAAGTAACGAAGGAGTAGAAACGAGGAATGCGGTAGGATAGTCATGATGTCAGAAATCTAAACGTTAAGTCGGTGAACATAGCCTTGACGTAGCCTAACCAACCTTCGAAATGAACAAACTGGATGTCGATGACTTGGCGCAATCTATCAGCTGGTCGAACAGATAAATAGGGAAAATCGGTTCACGGAGTTCACGGAGATAAAGCTTCAGCACACCAGCAACTGAATTGACGTCACTGGCGTCAACGACCTCCCGCAGAGCATCATCGCCTAAAATAAACTTGCAAGTGGATACGGTAGCTGATGGAACTTACCTCTTTCGAAAATATCCTTGAACGTGTTGATCTCAATTTGAGATCCACTAACCCGAAAGATGCCCTGATGATGGAGCGCGTACTGCGAAATCACGCGGATGCAACTGAGCACAACGACGGGTATTTGTTCACCCGTTTTCTCGACATATTCCTCCAGGCTTCCTCCGAACAACCGCGGCCTTCTGAAAGCCAAGTCGCGTCCGCGAACAGCGGCTTCTCCAATTCGCTTCTTCTTTGTTCGCACGGATACTTGATGTGACAAGGCGGATTCCACGGTGCCATCGTTGATGCCGTTGTCTTTGTCGTCTGAAATAACATCAATTCGATTAGTCAATTCGAGCATTGAATAGTCGTTTTCCTCAAAAGCACATCCCTCTAATCGACGCTGCGCCGCTCAATCTCACTAGATTTGTTGAAAATAAACGAAAATTCAGCACCAGCAACACCAAAGGTTGAGGAAAATTAATCAGCGGAGACAGAAAAAAACAGCCTTTCCACCCGCATTTAAGCAGACAAATGTTTGTGCTTGAGCTGCTTGTTTACAGCTTCTTTACGCGTTGGCACGTGACCAGTAGAAGTAAACGTTAGTGCATCCGAGGCTGCTACTCCTCCTCGTAGCAAAGCGTGTGTGATTTTTGACCTTGTTTGCCAGTCCAGCAAATACAAAATGCCCAACGATGGTCTATTGACTGAAATTTGTGATTTAAACGGACGGAGTGAAGTGATTTGCAAGCCGAATTGCGGTCAATTAAGAGAATCACGCGTGAAAACCAGAATTCCAGTGGACATTCGATTTGAGAGTCGTTCTAGAAACCGCTTCACGCTCCGAACAAATTTTCAAGCACCATTAGAACGTACATTGTGAGCATTGGCCAACAGACGTGTCGAACGAAGCAAGCGACAGTCCACAGGAGCTTCCCTGGCCAAGAGCCGACCGTATTCCGTTCGCCCGCGCCTCCAAACGGTGAATCAGATTTCCGTTTAGCAAATAATGACTGAATTTCTATAAACAACAAAATCGAAAACATGGCACATTATTGGTTCTAACGTACCCCTACATACTGGTCCACTACGTCATTCAGCGTATATTTGGACAGTTTTTGGTCTTTCTGAGAGAGCGCGGTACTGTACGTGCCGCAGTTTGACAGACTCGTTGTTCGATGCGATTTTTCGAGAGTCAGAGCGCGTTCCAGGTCAGTCGTTTGCAAATGTAAAATGTGCTTCTCGGCAGCTTCTAGCGTTCTCCAAATGTCGTCAGACTCGTTCCGAAGATCGACGAGTCTGATTTCGATTTGCCTATTGCGTTGAGTGAGCTCATCGGCGATGCCCTTCTCAGCCGAGAGAACCCGCGTTTGATCGCCAACTTCGCCTCTAAAAACGCCGCCAACAGTCAATAGTCAAGTCCTGTGATAGGAGGCCTTACTTGAATTCAAATCTCCTTGGCAGAACGAAGGTGGAATGATTCGATTCGAGGAATTTCTGCTTATCTGCTTTTGCGTCTAACGACTCGCGGAATGCGCTCAGTGACGCGAGCGAGCCCATCTCCTTCTGACACAAGTATTTTCGGCATGACGTTACACTCTCCACTAATTGACCCATCCAAAAGCCCAGACCGAGATCCATGCACTAAAGAGCACATAAAAACAAAGTATATGCGCGAGTCGATAGTGAAAACGAACGTCTATTAGATCGGAGACATCGTCGGCGAAATACTTGTTAAGCGCAGCGTTGGCAGCTTGAACGCAGAGCATGTACTCATTTCGAGCTCGCATGCATTTCAACTTGATCACGTCGTACTTTTCCATCGTCTTCGTCACGTGTTTCACAAGAGCCTTGTGCTTTCTTGTATTTCCCGCTTTGCTGGGATTCGCTTCCTCATAGCGAGTTTTCATTTGCTCAGCCTGTAACAGCTTCGAGCCCATCGCTTTGCTATCGGCAAAGCACACCTGAATCAACATGAAATTCGACGGTTCAATCTGCAGAATAACCAACTTGATATGTTTTCATGGCAGTGTGCAGCTCACAGAGTACTCGGTTGATCTCGCAGTGCGCATAAGCTCCGATTTCTCGACATTTGCGGGAAATCCGTATGATGTCCTCGCTTCTCGACACCAAATTGTGGGTCAAATCGTTGGAGATGATCTCGGCGATTTTGTTTCGATGCTTCGCCTCTTCCTTGGTATCGTCAACGAGCTGCTGGAACAGCGTGCACGAGGAGTACAACGACCAAGTTTCGCGTCTGAAAAACGCAATGATCAACACCCCGGTTTCCCACAAAGCTCAACAAGGCTGAGGCGGACCGAACATACTTTGTTTTGTCGTTTTTCTGCTTCTGCATAACTGACTTCGCCAATTTGTCCAGCTGCTTAGCATATTCGGCATCGATTTCAGCTCTCCTCTTCATGTAATCGTTTAGCTCGGCAATTATGGCAACTTGAGCGTCGGTGCGTTGTTCCAAGCATCTCAGTTGTTCGTTTAACTGATGCCTGATTTCTTGAAACAAGAAAATTACGTTTGACGTGTGCTGCTCGCTGTAAGCCTACCTTTGACTTGCGCGTTGAACTCGACAACCGTGGCGCCTTTGTCCTTTTTCGAGATCGACATGATGTTATTAAAACGGGGCACTGGGAGAAGAAATAAGAAGCGGGAGGCTCACATGTGTGGGAAAGACGTGTGAAGAACACAAACACTTGCCCTAACAACAATATTTCTGTCACCGCCACGTAACAACAACGACCTCTGAAAGCGAAGAACAAAATGAATAACGGGATGGCGCGGATTTGGAGAGCGCGCGTAGCGTAATTCTCAATTCCACGACAATTTCAACCCCCGACCACCATTGTGCACTTCCGGGATTGTTGGGGAGGTTTAGAAACGAGGCGCCCCTGAGGCCAAAAGCCGCAGGACATTGAAAAGAGCAGCAAAAATGCAGTAGCAGTAGAAGCGGCCGCAGCAGCAGCAACGAAGCGCTCAGCCCCAGCTTAGCCCACCAGCAACGGTCGTCGTTCGGCGATGGCCGTCGGCGCGGTAGAGAGTGATGGCCGCTCGCTCGCACACGGCGCGCCTCAACCACCACCCATTGTGATTATGGTTCATCGTTCGGTGTGTTGGTTTGTTCGTCGCTCATCGCCGCTTTTTCTGCAAAGAACGCGCAGTGCAGCGGTGAAAACAACGCTTGCAATGAGACAGGATAGTCGGTACGGGACGCTTATTGGCGGTGCATAATAAATAGTTCATGTGCGAATTACCCATGACCATTAGGAATGTGCCATTCGTTTTGATATTCTCTCAAACAAACACGTTGGTGGGTAATTTCCCTGTATTTGTTCACTTTTCTGTATTCATGTAAAGCAAATTCAAAGATTTACCGTACCCTCACTACCGTAATCCGAGACTTTAGATGAAAAAACCCAAGTTGTGGTGTATACTGCTAGGAATGACATAGTACAGACTGAACTCCAACACTTCAAGACTGAACAGTGAACGCCTACAGAGGCGCAATAGTTGAATTTGCTTCTTACAGTAAGCAATAACACATTCATTTCGACGAAGCCACGCTTGAATCGTATATTCTTCGAATCGAAGGCAAATCGTTGCGGGAACCCTGTAGGTAAAACAACCACCTGCTGCTAATATTTGCACTCTCCCACTGCCAGCGGCACCCAATACGATCACCTTCCAGTCGTCCGTCTGATCGAACGATACCTGTTATTAAGTGCACAAAGTGTGTGTTGAAGTTTTAGTGCAACGACCGACTCTGATTCTCCCCACTCGCTCGCGGCATAAACTTTGGGACGAGTTTTTTGTACTGATCGATTGTTAAATCGTTTTTGAGGTGAAGACTTGCTTGTTGTAACGTCCGACAAGCGTTCTCACGACTTTCTCACACGATCTCCCTTTTAGCGGCGATTAGCAAACTCTGTCATCACAGGAATTGTTAAGTAAATGCACTTTCAACCTCGATGACTCCGCTTGCGTGCGATCGAAACCTGTGGTTATCCATTCGGCAATCCTGAGAATTTTGCTTTTTCCCTTTACGAATTATCGATTTGGGCTTTTCAATATCACTCCAGAAATCCTCCTCATCCTTTGTTTCATAAGCAGCTACTCCTATCGACTATGTCGCAATGTTGCGTGAGGGCTGCGGTGACGTTCTCTCTTTCCTCCTTTTTCGTGTGTTAACAAAACGTGTTGTGTTATGAAATAGGGTTGCCCGACGGTGTCGGTTACGACATGAGGAATAGTACTTCTTTTGTCATCGCGCGTCTTGTTTACTGGGTATCTCCTCCCTCCTTTCAGACGTCCAATTTTCATTTCTGACTTCAGCTTCTGCCACACACACAAACATTGTGCTTGATGATTCCACGTCGCAGAACCTTTGAATCCAGTAAGCGTACTATACTCATGGCGTAGTGCGGATCGGTTAGTAGTTGAGCGTGTTGTGCGCAAATAGTTGACGTCGTGACAACGATGATACGCGACACGCCGTTGATGTCTTCTTCGTCCGTACACTCCTCCGCCTTCTTCAACACTTTCAGACGACATTTTGCCATTTTCGTAATGAGTAAAGTTGTTGTTTTGTGCAACCGCGTCTGGAGCCCAATTTCTTTTTAGGTACAAAACCCGTCAATCCGTGTAATTCGCTCTCCGAGACGGGCGGTTCTGTTGTGTGTATGCGTGACCGCGCGTTTTCTGATTCATTTGCCTAATCTTTGATTAATCGGTCGTTCATATATGATTTCAGAATCGCTAACGCGCGCGTTCACATTCTCACCACCAACCACCACCAAACGTCGTTTGAGAGCCGACCGGACGCAGCACGCAAAGCACCAGACATTCGCGTATTTTCTGCCGCATGGGTTTTGATGGGCAACACGGAATCAGTCACTTCATCAACTAAACGAAAGATCAATTCCAGTCGAAAAGTAACTTCTTTCTAAGCTCCCTACTTTCAAAAGTAATTTCTCAATCCAAGTAATTCGGTGTCGTCAGTCAGAGTTAATTGGTAGTTGTGCTAGCGCTCATGTGGTAGCGACTGTTAACCGTTAGTTTTTGTGAATCTGTGTGATAAGTGTAGTGCGCTACTCACCTGTCTCTCAACTGCACTTCTTCGCATTAGCTCGGTGAGCATTGTGCAGACACCACGCATTGCATGCTTTTGTTCCAGTTCGCTTTGTTGCAGCTATTCCTTAACCTTTTGTTTCAGCGGCTTGGAAAAATGGTCGCCAGTGATCGCCATGGATCTCGCGATTACTCAACCATGACGATACACACTCATCCCGTGACTCAGGACTATATTATTGCTAAAGAGGTGAGTGATGCTATGCGTGGCGGCCGGAACCACCTGCTGCCTGATATAGCTTCGAAAATGCATCCGATTCCGCCAAAAACAGGAAATAACAGCGTTGACGTTGAAATTGTTTTTATTCCTATTCATTTCCTTCCCGTTGGGACGCAAATGCTGCGGGTCGAAGTTCAAAAGAACTGCAAACATTGAAAACCTCATTTGGCTGTTTGAGTGCGTTGATCGAAAGGCACCGAAGCTAAGCTTCACAATCCCATGTGATTACAGTTAACCCGCATTTGTTCAGTATCAAATGCTAAGGCAAGTCGTGCGTCCTGCAAACTCTCCAATTGCTCATATTTCTGTTTGAACACCGCAAAGAGCAAAAGCGCGGTCAACTGACATTTTACGACTTTTGCTGTTGTAAACACGACCATAAAATCTTCTAATAACTCAGGCCCGAACTTTTACTGAACTTTCAAAACGCGAATAAACAACGATTAGTGCATAATCTAAAAATGTCCATTTTCATCAAGTTGTCCTTTTCACGATCGATGTACAGTACACTCAGCAGTTTTTTGAGCTTTTCTAATCTTTTTGCTTTTCAGAAAGTTCTCGGCGTTGGAATCAACGGAAAAGTGTTGGAATGCGAGAGTCGGAAAACGGGTGAAAAATTTGCTCTTAAAGTGCTCAAAGACACTCCAAAATCTCGACGGGAAGTGGAACTTCACTATATGAGTTGTGCCAACGACCATATCGTTCGCATCTTCGATATTTACGAAAACGACTACAAAGATGTTAGGTGCATTTTGGTCATTATGGAATGCATGCGCGGCGGAGAACTTTTTGCGCGAATTCAGGTATCGTAGACGCTTGAAATGCCGCTATCATGATGTGAGTTCAGCAACGCGCCCACAACGCCTTCACAGAGCGCGAAGCCGCCGGAATCATGAATGACATCTGCTCGGCTGTCGCTCATCTTCATAGTATGAACATCGCGCATCGCGATATAAAACCGGAAAATCTATTATATAAGTAGGTGTACTTTGTTCTACGCTGCTTAATGAAGTATTTTCAGTGTGGAAGATGTTCATGGAATTCTCAAATTGACAGATTTCGGCTTTGCGAAACACCTGATAGAAAACGACGATCGGCCACTGGAGACTCCTTGCTATACGCCATACTACGCAGCGCCCGAGGTATTAGGGCCGGAAAAGTACGACAAGTCATGCGACATGTGGTCGATAGGTGTAATTATGTATATACTGTAAGTTTGCTGAACAAAAACATCGGATCTATATGATTTTGTACTTAGTCTATGTGGGTTTCCACCGTTCTTCTCCGCACACGGATTGCCCATGTCCCCCGGTATGAAATCACGGATTCGTACCGGTCAGTACACGTTCCCGAGTCCAGAGTGGGATAAGGTTTCGGAAGCTGGTAAGTCACCGCTCATTCAGTGGTCATTTGAAGTGATCGCTGTGTTTGATCTTTAGCCAAAGACCTTATCAGAAAGTTGCTGAAGACGGATCCTTCCGAGCGATTCACAATCGAGCAAGTCATGCAACACAAATGGATCACACACTACAAAAAAGTGCCCGAAACGCCGTTATTTACATCGGCGGTGCTCCGAGAGGAGAATGAGCAATGGGAGGACATGCAGGTAGATTTTAAATAAAATTCACACGTATGGTGACGACATCGTAGGAGGAAATGGAGAAGACGCTTGCATCAATGCGCATTGGCAATGAGGAAATACACATCAAAAGTCTCGGAGACTCGAATAATCGACTTTTGAAGAAACGCCGTGATAAGGACAACATAAAGACTTAAACTGTTATTGAAGAAGTTCTATGCCTCGCGACGTTAAACGTTATATGAATTCCTTTTAATTCAACTCTTCTCGGCTTGCAGGAAGACTGCCAGGGTTACTCCAAACGCTGCACACGCAACCAAAGCCATGAAACAGACCAAAATGTAGACGACACGGCGGAGGTTGCTGTTGGCCGTTCTGAAAACTATAAAGAAAGAAATACTATATAGCGCTTACTTTTCAATTCGAGCCTCTTCGAAGTTGTAATTGGCGGCCATCGCACAGCACCGTCTTCTCACGACACTAATTAAGAGGTGCAAACATATGACCCCCCCACGTACATTATCGCTGATTGGTAGCAAGACCCAGTCACAGTCTGATAAGGCGTGTCACCTTACGACTTACGCTGAAAGCTAACGAAGGTTCACTCACAAGAAATAACAGTTTTTTCAGAAACAGAACAAATAACAATATATGGAACAAATGAAAAATATAACATGAGATCCTACCTTCTGGTGATCCACCTACTGCTGGAAGATCGGGAGACCGTCATATTCATTGGGAATATGGTGTTCAAGGTCAATTCTCGCCGCGCCGCGGGTCAGAACGGTGAATAATGAAGGGGTTTTGTGTTCACTCTTAAACACCCACCCACAGTGCAACATGCAAAGACCACACGTTGCTGGAGACCACTTATATCTGCAAAATGCACTATATAGTAAAACAATACATCAAAACGATTGTTTGTTTGTTTGCTAAGACATGCTTCTGGCAGCCACAACTTGTTAAGTGTGGCTGCCAGAAGCATGTCGTAGCAAACAAACAATCGTTTTGTTAACAGCCAGGCGGCGCCAGTGATAGATATAGTGTGATGGTTTTAACTATCAGGCAGAGAGTGGATCGGTCGCTTACCCAGGAAACCAACTGAAGTCCTCGACGTAAAATGGTTGGTGCAGGATCGCGCCAGGAAAATTCCGCTTCAGCATAATCAAGTCATGCAAGTAGCCATCTAAATTCAGTTACATTCAGATAACGATGATTTACTTACCTCGATTAACGTATATAGCGCTTGAACCTTCCACGGACATAACTGCGCTCGCATCTTCTTTCTTACACAAAGGACGTCCACAGCCACACATCAGATATGTTCCGTACTCGAGCATCCGATTTATCAGAATATGACGGTAAAAGGTACAGTCCTCATCGAAAAGCTTTTTGCGGTCGGAGGACGAAAATGGGAAGTTCTGAGCACACCAATAACTCTGATCAGACCAATTCTAAATTGAATACAGAAAATCATATATGTCGTTTTTCAAAGTATACATAGCGGTCGACGAACTTTGCTTTTTCTGGGTAGTTCTGGTGTGTATAGCGAAGATTGGCAGCGTGAGCTCTCGCCTGGAACAAAGTTTACAACGTTTCGATAAATGCTACAAATTACCAATTCTGACTGCTGTAATACAAGAGGAGAAACAATCGTCAAACCATTGATATATGGTTCAGTAAAATTGCGTACCACGCTCAACTAAAAATAAGTTTTTAGAGCCCGTCATTAAAAAAAAACTTACTCTATCAGTTGTCATCGTGCGGCGCAGTATTGAATGAGGAACAAAATTACGATAATACGATGGAAGGGATGTTGGTTCGTGCAGAATCTCGACTGTTACTTTATTTACAAAAGCAACGTCTACTCCGAAAGTATGTGATCCCTCGTTTGTGTTGGCATCAATTGCGTCCACAATACGGACTCGTGCGGTTGCAGTTCCCTCTATCTGGAGCGAATTAATGTTAACTTGCAGATACTTTGTAATCTAAACGTACAAATAGTAAATATGCATGTAATAGAACTTACATAAATGAGCGTTCCTCGAGTAGATGTCACAACACGGTCTGGATACTCACGATGTTTCTCTTCATAAATTGAGACAAAATATGGGAATTTGCTTTTAGCCTGCTTCAGCATGACTCTAACAATTTCAGGTTCAAACCCTTCAGCAATTCGATTATTAACCACCAACGGCAGACACTGATGCGGGAATACGACCAGCTTGGAAATCATTGCTGGCAATGTGTAGCGGTCTGTTTCGCCAGGAGTAAAGTATGTTCGTGAGGCGGTTTTCTCCATGACATCGCTGTCAAGTCCACGATAACCATGTATTTCATCAGCCTCACGTGGGTTGTATGCGGCAGCACACATCCTGAGTTAGGTAAACACTGAAACAACGGACTATGAAAAAGCAACACGCCGAAGAATTATCAACAGGGACAAAAAACCACGAGTTGTCAAATGACAAGTACAGTAACTGAAGCTTTCACATTGGCAAAATCGACATTGAAGACGCGCTTTCGAAAAAAACACATTTCCTATAAGCCAAATTGCCGTAATAAAACTGTTCTGGGGTGTTCGGAAATCTATCAAGTCACAGAGGACCTTCGTCAAACTCACGACAAAACTTAAGAAACCTAAGAAACTTATATCAAAATAAATGAATGCACGAAAAAATCGCGAGAGTACAAAAAATCGAAATATGTAGCCTGAATTAGCGCAGACCTTCGTTGCTTGTCAATCACAAGACAGGCAGCTACAAAAGTGCCCCCGCAGGAACTTCACCGACTTCAGCGCGAAACAGCTGTTTGCCGTAAGACCAACATAAGAAAATTAGAAGACTCAGTTTTCGCGCTGAGACCACTCCACCGAAATTTGTCACCAGCCACGTTGCGACAAAGAATCGCATCAGCAACGTTCGTTTCGTTTTGCGTTTGAGCGATATTGCTTCAATACAATAGCTAATCGACGATGTTTGGAATCCAAGATAGCGACGCATGTTAGTGGTTTTGCGTTGTATGTATCGAAACTCATATGTACGGCCATGCTTAATCGTTGTTTTAACGTCTGTAGTAGATCGTTGGCAAAAGTGATGACGACAATTTAAAAATGTGGGAGCGGCTTCGCTTTATTTCTTCATTTGTTCAGAGTCTATTACGCCGTTTTGTTATACGTGGCATTGATATGATGACGTTGACAAAGCAATTGTATCATTGCGAGTAGTTGTTGAATGTTGGCCAGCAAGACGATGCATCGGACAAGTGAATTGACCGTCATCGTTATGCGATCATAAGCGATAGATTTATATATTGTTTGCGCGGTTAGTCGGCGGTAATTTATTTGTTTTGTCAATGGAAACAATCGTTTAAATCGTGTTTGAACTCGTGTGATTGCTGACTCGCCGTTATTTTTTTCAGACAACTTCCATGAATCCGCCGATGCAAGGACTTGGGTATGGTGCCCCTCAGATGGGAGCTCCAGCTCCACCAGGCATGATGCCCACTGGAATGGGAGCTCCAGCTCCGCCAGGCATGATGCCCCCCGGAATGGGAGCTCCAGCTCCACCAGGCATGATGCCGCCTGGAATGGGCCAACCCCAGGGAAATCCCATGAATCAACCAATGCAAGGACTTGGATATGGTGCTCCTCAGATGGGAGTTCCAGCTCCACCAGGCCCGATGCCCCCCGGAATGGGAGCTCCAGCTCCACCAGGCATGATGCCCCCCGGAATGGGCCAACCCCAGGGAAATCCCATGAATCAACCGATGCAAGGACTTGGATATGGTGCTCCTCAGATGGGAGTTCCAGCTCCACCAGGCATGATGCACCCTGGAATGGGCCTACCCCAGGGAAATCCCATGAATCCACTTGGATATGGTGCCCCTCAGATGGGAGTTCCAGCTCCACCAGGAATGATGCCCCATGGTATGAGACCAGGACTACCAGGTGATTGCAATGAGAATCAGCAGAGACCACGGTTGGACCCAAATGTAATGCCCAGTGTTATACAGGTAAGAAATCTGACCGAAAATATTTTGCAAAACATTTTTGTTAAGGTTATTGAGGATGATCGGTCATCGAGGACTGGGCCCTTTCCCACTGGATATCCACACGCCGAACCTCCACCGTTAGTGACCACATCGTTCTCAGCTCAAGATCAAGGTTGGTTATTTTTTCGCTCTGCTTCTATGCTGTATTTCAGGAAATTGCAATCCCAAATTTATGCGTGCATCATTGTACAACGTTCCGCAAAATTCGGACATGATTAAGGCATCTCAGATTCCGCTCACTGTCGCGATTTCTCCGTTCGCCAAGCTTCTACCCAATGAGGTCAGTTCATTTTCTTAAATTGGGCATTTGTCACCGTGTTAATTTGTAGAACAAACCACCCATTGTGGATTTGGGAGAGCTTGGGCCAGTCCGTTGTCAACGTTGCAAAGCTTATATTTGTGCATTTATGGAATTTCAAGATGGTGGAAGGCGGTTTCGATGTCCATTCTGCCAGAGCTCAACCCCTGGTATGTATTTCGAAGGCAACCCAAAAGGAAATTTTTGGTTGTGTTATAACTCATTCGAAAATGTTGGCATGACAAAAGCTTTATGTGACCGTTTCAGTCACGGATATGTACTTCAGTCACGTTGATCATACGGGGCGTCGTACTGATATCCAGCATCGTCCTGAGCTGTACCTTGGATCATATGAGTTTGTAGCTACTACGTTATATTGCAAGGTAAGAGAAGCGGTAGTCTGAAAGGAACACTAATCTAATTTAGAATGGAGTCGCACCAAAACAGCCAGCTTTTATTTTTATGATTGATGTTTCGTATAATTCTATTCGAAGTGGAGTTGTTTCTACCCTCTGTCATAACTTGGTGTCTATCTTGAATGATCTGCCAGTGTATGTTTCAAAACATTTTTAGAGTTATACTTTTCCGTTGTTTTTTAGTGATTCACATCATGAACGATCGGAAGTTCAGATTGGTCTCGTTACATACGATCAATGTATTCACTTTTACAACTTGATGAATCCAAGTGGTCAGCCGGAGATGCTTGTTGTCAACGATATTGAAGACGTGTTTGTTCCCTTCATTGATGGTTTTCTGGTGCCGCTAGACAAAGCGCTCCCCGCTCTCACTGCGTAAGTGTTTTCTGTTTCCAATTAATATGTTTGATTTTTTAGCTGTTTGGAGAAGATAGAGAATATGTTTGCTGATACTCGTATTACTGAAGTTATGCTGGGACCGGTCATTCAAGCTGGTTTAGATGCTTTGAAATGCTCGGATCGAGCTGGAAAATTGTTAATTTTTCATTCATCGCTGCCTACTTTTGAAGCTCCAGGTAAACTGAAGAACCGAGAAGATCGAAAAGTTCTTGCAACTGACAGAGAAAAGGTTTTAAAGTCTTGTTCGTTTGTTGCGCTATTTTGGAATTTTAGACAGTTCTCAGTCCGGCCACTGATTTCTATACAAAACTTGGACAGGAATGTGTAAAATATGGTTGTGCTGTGGATTTGTTCTTGTTTCCCAGTTCTTTCATTGATCTGGCAACAATTAGCCCTCTTTCTTCGTTGACGGGTGGAACGATATACAAATACCAGTACTTTGACGTAAGTACAACCTTTTCAAATGCGTTTAAAGTGATCTACTGTATGTTTAGATTCACAAGGATGCTCACAGATTTTTATGTGATTTGAGACATGATGTCAGCCGAGAAATTGCTTTTGATGTGATGATGCGTGTCAGGACGTCTACTGGTATTAGGCCAACCGGCTTCTATGGTTCACTTTATATGCAGAACACCACCGATATGGAAATTGGCTGTATTGACAGCGACAAGGCGGTTCACGTAGAAATTAAGCACGATGACAAACTAAAGGATGGTGACAACGCCTACGTACAAGTTGCTGTACTATTCACAAGTTGCAGTGGTCAGAGAAGACTGCGGATCCATAATCTATGTTTGCCGGTGTCCGCTGACTACAATCAGCTCTATCGAGTGGCTGATCAGGACTCTTTGATTTCATACTTGTTAAAGACTTCATTGAAATCCCTACGTGACAAAGCTCCAAAGGAAATGAGAACTGATCTCAGTCAACGATGTGCTCAGATGCTTGCAACGTATCGCGAAAAATGCAGTGACACAGCTCCATTGGGACAGCTTATACTACCTGAGTGTTTGAAGCTTCTACCGTTGTATATCAATTGCATTTTGCGACATGAAGCTGTCAGCGGAGGTACTCAGTAATCGTATTGATTGTTTCACCTTTAATGTTTAGGACCGGAACTTACTGTTGACGATAGAGCATGGCAGATGCAGATTATGGAAGGCTGTAAAATTGAGGAAGCTCTGGCATACCTTTATCCTCGTATTTATGATTTAACCGAACTATCGTTGCCTGCTGAAACACCGCTTTCTGAATTCACATTACCTATGTGTGTGAGAGCGTCACATGAAAACTTCCAAGCCGAGAAAACCTATCTGATTGAAAACGGACTGTTTATGTTCATTTGGATTGGATCCACTATTTCCGCGGAATGGATCACAGATGTTTTTGGTGCTCCCACGTTTTCTGCCGTAGATAGCGAAAATGTAACAAGCCATAGTTTTGAAATGATTGTGAAAATTGCTCATTTCAGAGTGTTGTTCCCGAGCGTGACAATAGTCGCTCTCGAGCAGTTCGTCATCTCATCGAACTTGTCCATGAAGGTCGCCAACGTCGAATGAAAGTGCATATCATCAAACAGCAAGACTCTCTGGAAGCTTGGATGAAGAAGTTCTTAGTGGAAGACAAATCACTGAACACACCAAATTCTTACGTCGATTTCTTATGCTATATTCACCGTGAAATCCGGACCATGTTGACGTAAAGCTGCCCCCATTGGTCGCTGTCGACTGATGACTCTGATAATTGCCTTCAGTGTTTTATTGTCATATTAATTCTTAATTATTCTTAAATATTTAAATTATGGTATGGAGCTGGTTAAGGATGAGAGTAAACTATTTATGAACTTGTCCTTGTTCCTTGCTTGATCTGATATCCCAATATTTTTGCCACATTGTAGTGTCAGCGATCATGCAAGATCCGTGACACTATCAAGTTTCTACAAATGAGACCTGTCCAGCATAAACTTTAATAGACCATCACAAGAATTCATAAGGCTTTGTAAGGCAGCGAACAAACTGGTATGTAAATTGTCACAACTAAAATCAATCAACGGGTATGATGACTCCTGAGATCTAGAGGCGCTTGAAGATCTCACAAACGCGCTTCAGACCGAACATGTAGTTCTGATCGGTGGACTTGCACGCCGGGAACGTGTGCGAGAAGTCGATCATCCAAATGTTGGCCAGCGGACTGCCGTCGTCGCGAGGAGCAGAATCGTAGACGAGAAGCAACGAGGACGCGTAGAAATGATAGAGACGTTGTTGGGAGAACCACTCGTGGATCTCTCGAAGTCTCGCGTTGAAAATCTTCAGAACATCGTCTCGTTTGTTGTTTGCCAGTTGCAGATAGTCGTTGAAAGCTGGAAACGAAATTTTATTCATTGCGCTTTGGGTCTTTTTGCTCTTGGGTCAGTTGGTGACGACAAAGCGGATTTGTTTAACAAGTTAATTGTGCAACGAGCCGATCGATTTGATTTCCGGCTCTTTACTATATACGATCGAAAGCTTCCTGATAGCGACATGCACACGAATGGATTTGCCGGCAATTCATAGAATTAATTTTCCTAGCCTCGCGATCAACGGAAACGGCACCAAGAAACTCTTACCAGTCTGTCAATTGCAAGACTGTGCGGCTACAAACAATACTATGAGCTGTATTTGACCCAGGTTGTGACACAATTACCCATGTGAGCGCGTTACAGGACAAATAGTTGAAATGTATAGATCTGCTTATGATCAGCTGGTTGCTTGTCAAATAGCTAAGAGATGCTGTTTCCTAGTCGTTACGTACAGTGTCCAACCATTCAGTCACTCCGCTCAATTACTCGATTCCCCTCTTGACCGATTTTTGAAGACTTCTGCATTGAGGTCAACAATTTGTTGGCCCCAATCGATGATCGTTTACTCGGAACGACAGAAGTGGAGCCGGATTGAGATGGATCGGAGGACAAGTCGCGAAAGGAATCAAAAGAAGTCGATCGGATAATCTCAAAATAGCGAACAGCGCGCGATCGCGGGCCACAACTTTGATGTTCAAACGGTGTTAATCGGAGTAGTTGCGGCGACGGCGACTACGGAAGAAACTGTGACCGTAAGCGCCGATCGGCAGGATTAGCGCTTGTGCGAGCGCTTGTCGGCGATGATTGCGAGTGCAAACAAGTCCGGCGAGATGATTGCTTCATTCCTGGAGCGTTCCCGTTCCTCACCTAAGTGCGAACAAACTGCTTTTGGTCGGAGTTGCCGCTTTGAAGCTACGCTGGGAGAGTGCGAGAAAAGGAACCGAGCGCGGATACCGGGGTTCTTGGCCTCCGGCATCTGCTGACCTTTGCCGGCTCGTACTATTGAGTTACAAGACTGAAATCAGATATGCATCACAAGCAAGTGTTTTGCACTTGCAGGTGTGGAACTAATGTTGTGATGGGCAAAAGGTTAAACTCGGCGCAAAACGTATAAACGATCCTGACCAAGAAATCAGATTCAGACTTCAGCTAGCGCAAGTTGGCACTGTAAAGTTCAACCCTAGACTTGCAGTCAACGCTGAGGCGTTGCACTCCCTGCAAAGCTCAACTACTGCACGTGTGCTCATATCCTCTAATGATTCATGACCTTTGCGAACACCTCAAACGCACAATCATGTCAGACTAATCCGTCGTGTTACACCTGTCTTTATGTAAGTTTGCATGCGGCCCTGGCTAAATCGACGGACAACTGCGCAAAGAGGCGCGCCACACCTTGCACGCTAAGATTAATGGGGCAAAACTCACCGTCGTCGATGTTTTCAGAACTCCACGAAAGTCCCCATTTCTTGTCTGCAATTTTCACGTCGCTCTCTTCGTGATGTAGCTAAAAACGGCAAATTAGGGATTGCATTGGAGAATCGCTTTGAATACGTGACATGTAAGTTATGCTTGTCAGCTTTGAGTGCCGAACCTTCCACCAACTTGAGCGCCCGCATAAATCCGATCCCATATGTTTCAGGGCGCAAAGCTGTGCATTATCGTCTCACCGGCACAACAACGCGCGGTGAGATTAGTTTATAATTAAAGGTCTTGGGCGCGCGGCCAGGCCCGTTTTCATCAGCCTTAGATCGCCAATTAGATGTCGACGGTCTTGCGCTTTAAAGCTACAATTAGTTGCGGCCAAGGGCATCATTCTCGCTTCCGTTGTCACCTTTGCGCCGGCCTCTCACCGAGCACAACATTTTTATGAGGTGACTGGGAGCGCAAAGAAGCAAATGCATGAAAATTACAGAGAAACAGAGCGTTTGAAGCGATTGAATAACCGTAATTCTAACTTTGCTGAATCTTCAATTTGAGTGTCACGACTCCCCGCAGTCGGTCTATTCTCAGAAGTTGTCACCCAAGGCTAACCACATAGAAGCAGATTCTTTTAAGTTCGTTTTTCACGCTGTTGGCGTTGGCATTTGTGCAATTTCTACGTCTAGCTCTAGCTCCTTCATAACCGAACGTTGCTTCATTTCGGAGACACATTTGTTCTCATCAATCATCGCTTCTTATTAGTCAATCACTTGCCGAGCGCGCGTGTGTGTTTAATTGGCTATGGCGGCATGCGCAAACAGTTAACCAAACGCCTCCCGCTGACTCACGGCATGCTTCGCCCATTATCACGTCAAGCACGGCGCTTTCGCACTTTCTCGGGTCGCCGCGTGGAGTGTAAGAGGCGGCGGCTACCGTTGAATAATGCTGGCGCGCGTGCTGTGGGAACGGATTGAATGACTAAGCGAGCCATGAAAGAAGAGTGATTTTGCAATAATTAGTTGCACTATGCGTTCAAAGTTCACAATACAGAAGACACAAATTACCCGATATCCCAGAAGCCGAAATCCTAGTTTCTTCTGCTCCGGGTACTTTGACATCTCGCGCGCGCTCTTCTCCGCAGTCGCCAATGGATCAAAGGTCACCTTTCCCATTTTGATGTCCATAATGCACGGCTGGTTGAAGTTCACCGTTACATCCTCCAATTTGATGAATTCCCTTTCTAAACAGACGGATAGAGTTTGCTATCCGCTCTCAGGCAACTTACCCTTGCTTCCGATCGTGATGGTGGTGATACCATGGTACTCGGGGACAAGTGGGGCGAGCTGCCGGATAAGGATCTCGGTTTCGGCGTTGTCCGCGTTGTTTTCATCAACAGCCTCGTCTTCAACTGTCGACTGGTTGCGCAATTCCGCTAATCTGGTGTACACTTGAACCTGAAGAGCGTACCTTAATAATGACCTCAATTGGAGAACTTAATCGAGTGTGGTGGAAATGGAGCTGAAGAGGTAGTGGAAGTCAACAGGCATGTCTGCTGATGGTTAAGGGTGTTTGTACAATATGTTTAAAGGCTTTGCCCTTTTACTTCCGGTGGCGGAAAGAAAATTGTCTAACCGTCGCGCCGACGCCGACGCCGACGCTATTCATAGAATCGCGCTCTCCCGAGAGAGAAAGTGCAAAGTTTCAAAATCAATTTGCACTTCAATTTGCGCTCTATTTACCCAGCGAGACTTTCTCTTCTGCTCCGTTCATACCATTTCCATCACACACAAACAGAAAGACATCAAAAGTTGGCCTTTTTAGTAACCTGCACTCACTTCACACTCTCCGCGGACGCCTTCTTGCACGAGTTTCAGGATAAGATCTCCGGATTTCTCTTTCAAAAAGCCTAAATTGAGATTGATTGCAGTGAGTAAGCCCTTTCGCACTCTTTGAAACAAATTAGACTACCGATTTGGCGTTCGCCGTTCTTGACGATCGACTGATGATGACCCGCGATCTGCTCCTTAAACCATTCATAATCTTCCGGGAGTCGTTCCATCGGAACTTGGTCAACATCGGCCATTGTTTGCACGCAAACTTCAATTGCAAATCGAGGTGGTGGTCACTCTCACGCAACGGCGATTTGTTTTGTTTGTTAGTGGTGGATGAGGTGAGATAATGGCAAACGAAGCGAGAGGAGTGAGTTTTCGTCAGTGCGCTCGCCACACTCGGTTGGATCACCTGTAGTTGTTTTGTTTGTGTGAAGGTGCTAGCAGATTAACACACACGCACGCAGAGGTCAATTCGGAGAGAAGTAGCGCGAACAAATAGAGCGAGCAGAGGGGAGCGAGCGGGAAGAAATGTTGGAATTGACGAGAAAAGGTTTGTAAAAAGAGGAAATGGGCAAATGGAGGATGGCGGGGGGCGCGACGGGGCAAAGGATGATGAGCAACGGGCCAGCCAGACAATGTTCCTCTAACTTGAACGCGGCTTGACGCAACCCCAACACCAGCTTTATGGGAACTGAATAATGTGAAAGGGCAACACGTCGTCGCTGCTGGCACATCGTCATCACCACCATCGGCAGGGGCAGAGAGAAGGAAGGACACGCCAGCAACAGCATCGTCATCTCGCAAAGAGCGAGTCTGGCTGGACGTTTAAACGTGATGATGTGAACAGGGGACAGCCGACGTACAGTAAACGTTTAGAAGGATCGCAGACCCCAGTGGCTTGTCGGCATAGACAACAAAAAGTTTCGGCCAACCGATCTGTACTCATTTAGATATTTATACTCGCTTTGCTTCTAGATTATGCGCATATGAGAGAACAACTGCGTTTCAATATAAGTGATATTGTTGTAATTGCGGCGTTTGGGACGTTCCAGTTGAGAGGAGAGGACAAGAGCAAGGATGACTGTAAACAGAAACAAATATGTGAGTGAGACGTAGATGTATGAAAATATAGATTGTTTGTTTGGTGTGAGAAGGAAGAAACAAGTGTAAAATTGAACAAGTGAGAGCGATAATGTGTGAGGTCAAACAGAAAATCGAAGAGAAAAAGCTGAGAGGAAAACAAAACAAAATGGAGCTAAATGGGAGAAATCACAGGTTGACGGGAAAGATGTTCCTAGTGTCTTGGCGCACTTCCAGCGCGGCTTGCTTTTGAGTGGCCTGCTGCTGCGCGGAGCACGAATTTTCAATTTGAGTGATCTCCTCGAATTGAGTGCTGTCGAAGGGGATTGCTCCGAGATTCACGTAAGTGTGCTGCTCGTTCATGCTTTCCGTTTCCACGCCGTCCGACGAGGTCTGCGCAAAGTTGTCCTCGGACCAGCTGGTGCTCGACCCCTTCGCGAAGAAAGTCATCGACTCGTCATCGGGCATGACCGGAGACGCGGAGTAAGCCGAATCGGATCCCGTACGTCGCGACGGCGCGTGATCTGCGTTGATCGGAGTGGACGTCCTCACAGGGATTCGGTGCGATTGGACGTTAGCTGTGCGCCGACGTTGTTTGTTGACGCGTTGCGGCTGGATTTGCTCGATGATCTCGGCCTCATATGGTGGCAGACATTCAGGAGGGTCAATTGGGCCGTAATTGAGACATTCCGAACTGCCGGAGATGTAGACTCGGCGCGAGCGACGCTTCTCCTTGTTGCGGCGGTTGTCATGATGATATCTGGCAGCACGAACTTCGCGAATGTTCATGTAGGTGTCCGCATCAGTCGTTTCGTCATCGTCGTAGGAGCCTTGATTTCTGCACAAGTTCTCGGGGAACGTGTAGAATCTGCAAGAGAGAAATTCGGTAAATCGAGTCAAGTGGGGCGGAAAGTGTACCTGTTGGACTTCATATTCTCAACGACTGCGTTTTCCTTATTATTGTTGTTGTTGCACATCCAGTTTGGCGGCGGGAACTGTGCGCTGAATGTGACAGGACCATTTCCGCTGGCGCACGTTTTCTTCGTTGCTTTTGCCGGAGAGGTGTTGGTCTCTTTTCGTGCAAAGAGACGCGCGAAAATTCCTCTTTTCGACACCTTGTTCTTCGCATCACACGCTGCAGCAGCTTCCTCGTGCTGTTCCGCGTCTCCTCCGTTAACTATGCTCTTGCCCGTCTGGCATTCAACAGTGCACGAGATCGGCGCATGTCCAGTGGCCGCGGCGACATGATAGGGATACGACGGTTTCTCATGGGTTACTGTAGCGGCTGGCACGGAGACGAACAAATGTCTTCCCATTTGGTAAACAAGTCCTGTCCTGATCAGGCTACTCAGAGTCTGCACGATCATTTCCGTAGTCGGCGGCTCAACGCCGGCAAAGCGCACGCGGATTTCCGTTCCCAAACTCTCATTTGTGGCAGCTTGTCCCAGGCGGTTGAGCTGTGCGATAACGTCACAGATAATGTCCGCCAACGGCACGAACGGGGTTTGCTCCACGCGGTCGATTTGAATTCCGCCCATATCGCCTGAAATGAAGACGATGGAATAAGAATTGCCGCGCTGCGGGAAACCGCCTTTGAAATCAGCGCTTCGCGCAATTAGCAGCACCTGTCGCCCGCGCCCGCATGCGGATAAGTTGCATGTTTTATCGCCAAATGGCGACAGCACAGTGATAAAACGAGTACGCGTGTGCGGGCATTCGAAAAAGCGCAACATCTGCTGCCATCTTGCGACACCTGGACGCGCTTGAAAGTGATCTTGTCGCGTTTTATTGCTCAGCCGCACTTAGTGCGGAAATGTCCCTTTTTCAAAAAATTGCAACCTTTTAATTGAGCAATTGAACTTGGAAATTTGACAGAAGCACTTACCGAACGAGAGAATGGCGAATCCGGCAGCTGGCTTCAGGATGCGGCGCGACCAAGACGCTCTGAGCACATCCAGATGCTGGCTTGAATGACAAGTAACGAATAGGGTAGATGGGCGAAGGAATCCGCCGTATTCGAGGCTGCTGACCGCGGAGACAAGATCGCGATTCCAAAACGAACGCTTGTTCTCTTCGATGAAGCTCGCGAACAGCTTGTGACCGTTCTTCGACGCTCGCTGGCGTCGGCTCTTGTCGACTGGCTCGAATACTATGGCCAAACACTTCGAAGAGGCGTTGAAAGCCATATCTGAAGCCAAAAATATAAAATAGAGACAGAACCAGATGGTAGAATACAGCGGAATGTCACGAACTGTAGTGAGTGCTTGGCCTCATACAAGTGAGGATGAGAATCGCCGCTACCTAACGGAACTTCGGCGTAACAATTAGATTGGTAGGTGCAATTAGACTTGACGAAGTGACGCAAGCCAATGGGAGTATGAATGACATCGCATGCCAAGGCAAAAAGATGCTTTGGATGGGTGGGTCCAGGGTTGGGAGGCTCTGGAACCGCCCACCTCCAAGAAGTGACCGAACCGAACACCCGAAGAGGCGCTGCGGTCGACCGACCGACCGACCGACCGACGGACCGACGGACGGACAGACGGACGGACGGAAGAGAGGGCGGAGGATAACGGTGAATGAGTGTGCGAGATTGAAAGCGCAAGTACACGAGGGAGAGACATTTACACGGCAATTAGGCGAGATGTTTCACAGTATGACACAATGGCGTGCGAAATGCCCTGCAGCAACGCAAGAATTGACGCTAACGTGTCAGATGCGCTGAATTCGACTGCAAGCGCAATTGAGATATGACGACTGATAACAAATGATGCTACCAAGAGTTGAGGGTTCGAAAAATTGGGAAATACGGCCCGACTCGGCTGACCCGAATACATCACATCACGTTGCATCGACTCCCGAATTGCAGAGCCGAAATTATGCAAATGGCGCTTGGAGACAGCACATGCAGGCTAGAACCGGTGGTGGTGAATGCGCCGCTGAGGACCGTTTAGTAATGCTAATTAAAGAGAATTGAATGGCTAATGAGAAGAACAGCAAATTGCAGGTGCTCGCAACGGTCAAGTGCGATTCACGCACGGTCAACGAAGAGCGCGCGGCATGCGCGGGCACGGTAGCAGCGGAATTTTTTGTGAAAGGAGTGCTCTTGTAGTATGAATGAATGAAGGAGGGAGAAACTGTAATCTCAAATCAGGCGCAACTTGAGTTATGGGCTGGGAGAATGAAGTGACCGAATTAAAAAACGAGGTGATGTAAAGATACCGTGTTACTGACCTCAATTTGCTGGTGCGAAAACCCTCGAAACGCCTGTTTCACGCATAATCTGGCAACGCACGCGCAAAAGCCTCTCGCGCGCTAGCGCATCGCCGTTGGCGGAGCTCCAGAAGTGACGATGGTGCTATGATGATAATTACTGAGCTACCGCGGTAGCAAGCAGCGATCTACATGCGCGATAGCGATAACATCAGCCCGGCAAAACAGTTTTTGTCTCTTGGACTCTCTGCCTCTGTGTGTGTATGTGACGTATTCGCATGATGACCACCAACGTCGCCGTGTGGTCGTCGACCACCGGTAGCGTCACGTAACCGATTTATAGAAGGCGAGCAAAACTGTTAATTGTGGGAAAGCGAGCCGAGCAGCACAGCAGCAGTGGTGCAACATGCGGATTTGGGAATCTGGGCTGCCGCCGCAAGTAGGATTGACGTCCGTTAACACTTCCAAACATCCGCTTTGCACTTTGATGTGAGCTTGAGAGCGAGCAGAACCTCTTATCACTTGGCGGAGAGCGATAGCAATCGGCAACAAATTGGTGATTTAGGAGGAAGAAGTCAGCTGAGTGGCGCGAATTCAAAGGTCGCCCTGCGGCTTGCAGGACATGATTTGCTACTACATACGGCCAGCCTCCTCACGAGCAAGCAGCGTTGAAGCCGCGCATTAAAATTAGATTGATTTCAATAAAAGCTCAATTCAAACAAAGCTCTCAAGCCCACCAGGCGCGCGCGCAGCCGGGCCGCAATTTAATGACCCACAAGACGACAAACAAAAGCTGCGCAAACGGAAATGTGCCACCTGATTCGAAATGGCTGCGCGACCAATTCAAGAAAGCGGGCATCTGTTGATTGGACGCCGTTCTCGAACGCCTACCGTAACCCAGACGCGCGTTGGTCAGTGTCTTTTATTGCTTTCGGCTGCGAACGATCACGCATGGCGATTTTATGCGGCGCCAGAATAACGGCTACGGCGCGACGGTCGCTGCCAGCCGTTCGACGCCACTTTATGCCCGCGATAAAATCAACTTTACCACGTTTTTGTGCGCACGGTTTTTATTTACGACGTTTGAAAGCGTTGCTTCGCTTTCGAAATTTGCTGGAGCGAACGGGCGAGAAAAAACGTTTCGCAAGTTTTGAAGTGAAATTTATTGAAGCGAGAGAAGAAAGCGAGCGACAGTGGAAAGTGGACAAGCGCAATTCATCAATGTCACTATTTGAAGACTGCACACATGTTCTCGGTGGTCGTTTACGCGATCGCGCGCAACGCGATTTCGTCGTCCAAACTACATGCCCGATTGCCCCCCGGAGGTGTGACATCGTTTGCGCGTGCGCGGTAACAACAGCTCGTTAGCGACACCGTTTTCGGGTTGAAATGTGCTGCTGGCTGCTGACCACGCGATTACGAAACAAAAGTTGACCTTGTCGAGTTGACAGAGACGCTCCGTATGTTTTAGAGCGGAGATTACACGCAGCGATGCACAAAATGGCGCGTGTGGAAACTTCGAAATGTGGAGGAGAGGAGACAGCTGGTGCTGGCAAGGTTACGGTAGATAGGTAAGCGGATAGTGAAGGTTGCTGGAAACCTGCTTAAAGCCGTTTTCTTTGTTAGGTGATCGAAGTCGCGAATGCTCGCAATCCAAATTGAATAGGCACAAAAGTGATCAGGCAGACCAGAGAGGAGTACTGTGGATAAATCAACAAAATGCGCGCTTCTAACTGTCCGAAAATGCCAAAAAATTCGAGTTTATGCGTTGCTTCGTCGACAACGGACAGCTGACCTCTTGCGATCGAGCAATTTCCACACAGTTCAACGACAATGCAAACTCATCTCATCAAAACTCAGCTGCCAGCGCACTCGCACGATGCCAAGCCATCATCAATAGCGACGCAACAGACTTAACCTTCCTCGAAATGCCCAATTTTTATCAGATCAGGTAACCATCAATTTTCGTCACCACCTCGTCACGCTGTTCATACCTCGTCCACCGCTGTGGCCTTCAGCAAAACGCAACAAATAGCGCAAAATAAGCGAGTATGTATCGAGTTCGCGCGACGACTCGTCTCCCCCCTAATGACAACTTAATTGTACGTCTGAAACACAAAGTTGGCGAAGCGCGCGTCGTTGCATAACTCTTCGATGACCTCAAGCGACCAAGACGGAAACTCATCCTCGCAACTTACTTCCGTTCAACGTCTCAAACGCAACGCGTCTCTGACGCCCGATCTCCTGCCATATGCGGAGAGCGCTCTAACGGGACACGACAGTGCGGAGGGCGACAAAACAGGAGCGGAACATGGAGAATAATAAGCGAAAACATGAATAACGCGTCCACCTGGTCTAATGCGATAAAAAGCGATTTGGAACGGCTTAACTACAGCTGTGGGCGCTTCTCTCTTCGCGCTTCTCTCCCCCTCAATGGCCCTTTTCTTGGCACCCTCTCCCTCGCTCGCGCGCATTTTAAGTCCTTTTGTGCTGCTGATGGTGCTCATTTGTTCGCTGCCACACTCAAATCTCATTAATCAAATGTGTGTCGTTTGCACTCAAAAAAAATTGACGAAAAATGTCAGCGCGATGGGCGCATTTGAGCGAATTGAATTGGTGCGGAAGTTGACTTGGTCTAAGAATAACTGCTGTCTTGAAATCGACTGAATTTCCATCACCGCAATTTACGTCACATCACATTTACCCCGAAAGACGGAGAGTTGCAATCGCGCCGACCACGGTGCAATTTGATGTCTATCAACAGGTGGAACGACGTCGCTAATCGCGCGGTGCGCAATTCAAAATAACAAAGCACGCTTATTAACCAATTTGAGACGACGATGAGGTTACGAGACGACTAATTAGAGATGACTGATTTGTGTTTTTACGGTATGTTCCACAGGGTACACGAGACGAATGCGGATTTAATGCTGCCACAGGTAGAATTACAAGCAAACCGCAATCTGTAGACCAAAGGCAGGTGTTTTCCAATCGTTCCGACAAACAAGCTAGTCAAACATACCAGGTCATCATGAGCATCATGAGCATAGCTGAAGTGACCGTAATATTATTGAGGACACCGGCGTGTTCTGGGCAGCGATAAGGGGAGCCAGCCTGGAACATGAGCCAGGAAACGCTGACATCAGTTCGCTTCTTTGTTTTTTTTTCAACTTTGTGGCGGAGCTCCGAAAGCAAGCAATCTACACACGGAATCCACAAAAAGAGCTTTTTCAGCCATTTCAGGAACAATCACAACGCTTGAGAACGTGAGTTGATAGCGTTTTGTCATGACTTCCAGTGACGTTCAAGTTTTTTGCCGCAAATGGGATCTCAAGTATCCTATTCAAAACATCGCTTTCGTTGTTGTTTCCCCTTTACAGTCGCCAGGCTGGAGCGTTTTCCCCGTCGCCGCTCGCGAGAACTACGAAGCGAGACGGAGAACGGCATATGTTCCGGTCGAGAGTTTTAGGAGTGTGCGCAACTGCAATTGCAATTTGATCTCTGTCCACAGGTGGTGCGGCAATATTCGGATATTCGCGGATGTTCGTTTTGATAGAGCGCAAAAGGAGGGACAGGTGTGGCAACGAGAAAGATTGGATTATGGTAGAGGAGTGCAGCGGGCGCGCAAGAACATGAACGATGACCTCAGCAATTGGGGACTGCCGCGCGCGAGACGTATTGCCGTAATCACGTGTTTGCAGGCGATCCACTTTCTTCTCGCCGACCGCACAACCAATTGCACAACCATAAATGAAGTGCATTTACAGTCTCTTCTACATCCTCTCGTCGCGCTTGTTGCATATGGCGCACTTGCGGCATCATCACCTGCAGACAAGTCGTTTTACAGCCGTCGGCCACACTTTCGCCGCTTTATACGATCGCCAAACATTCGGACACAATGCCAAAAGTGTTTGTTTGAGGGGTGCAGTCGCCGAAGACGCTGAATAGCATCATAGCGGTTGCTCCAGAATCCCGTTTTATCAATTAAGGCACAGTTTCTGCTCAGTCATCTACGCTTTCTGCGATCGCCAGCAAAATACAGTAGTAATTCGCTGTGCTCGTGCTCGTTTATCCGGCAAAAACTCGAAAATCTCTTTGTTCATTTTAATTTGTATGTACGAACGTGTGAACCTTCAAAGACAAAGAGGAATATGCGAAAGATGGACAATGAGGTTAAGGGTGTCAGATTACTTTGGCCAGTATTGCAGGCCGTAGCAAACTTTCTTTGATCTAGGTGGCGATTATCCGTTGCGGCGTTTTGGGTTGCATCATTGCGCTAGAACTTCAGTCGAAAGGGTGAAGTGGGGGAGACCACTTAACGTGCCGTGTCGTCAACCCTCCTTGACGGTCGGCGGCTAAGCGTTACTTTCTATTTTCTCAGCTGCAAGCGAGCAGCGCAAAGCGCCTTTTTGGTCCGCCGGAATGTTTACGTTGGATTAGCACTTCGGCGGCTGCGGCGGTCGCAAAGTGGGAGACAAAAGAAGGCGTAAATTGGCCGAAACACTTGAACAAAGTATGTGTTTGTACGAAGATGCAATACGTAAGCGGTTCGAAAAGCGGTCTGTTCCATTGCCAGGTCGCTTGACCTGACAAACAGAAGCGAATTGTTTTTGACAAATAGCCGCACTTTGTCCGGCGGAATTCGGAAGCAGCTGCGCGTCGATCGTTCCGACAAACATGCTAATCAAATAAATAAGGTCGGCATGCGCATACCTGAGCTGACCGAAACATCCGTGAGGACACTTGCTCCTCTTGGAGATTAGGGTTACTGTATTGCATAGAGGAAAGAAACGATTTGACCTCCGTTTTTCGAATCAAAGGTGAAACGGGGAGTTGACAGAATCTCCAGTGGCGTTTCTCAAAGTCGTTGAAGGAAGCTCATCACACAGCTCAAGACTCGTCGTGTGCTAGAGGGATATCAATATTGCTAGAGTTATGCGCTAGCTCAGTGGAAAAAGCTCCCGAAGTGTGTGCTGCACGAGTCTGGCGTTGTGAATCTAAAACGTTTTTGAAGTTCGTTCAGCACGCATGGGGTCAGCTGACGTTTGATCACGTGGACATGTTCACAAAGTATGCTTGCTTGGACTGATGCGCTAACCAAGTCAATTCTAGAACTGATAAACTTGCCAACTTAGTATTGGGACATTGAGAAGTGCATATTCCCAACAACAGAACGACACAATCATGACCACAAGGAGTTTGCGAGTTATCTTCAACTGCGATTGTTAACAGCGGATTACTTACAGTCTGATCTTTTGGCCTATTCGTGGCGGACTGATCTGATCATCTCATGATTTTTTGACCAAATTGCGAGCCAAAAACATCAATCGAAAGTTAACAAACATCTGATTTTCCAGAATCCACAAGAATTAGAGTAGTTACCGCGAAGAATTCGTTTGATTCTAGCCACAATTCTGCCGTAGCTGTCAATAGTTTGCAAAAAAATGAAAGCTGGAGCTTAAAAATTAATGGAAAGCCCGAAGGCGATGCAGATTGCAATAAAATTCGCTCAACACGAAGATTAGCAGAAGGCGAACGAGTGGAATATGTAATCTTCTACCACGTTCACAGCGACCACTGAATGATTTAGAGAGTCGTCAGCGTCGTTTGGGTGCAGCAAATTCCACAGAAGGTCCAATAAGCCGTGGTTTGTTCACTTTCAGAGGCAATGTTCCCAGTGAAGTTCATTCGCGTTCGCTTTCCGTCTTTCCGTTGTCGTTCATGTTCACGAGGATCGATATTGGTTTTCGGAGCGGGAGAACTGAGGAGTCAACGTCGTCGTCGTTGCCGGCGACGTTGACGGAGACGACGGAGATGGACAACGTGCGCGCAAACGAATGCCGCCAGCTTGCCTGGTTGCAGCGCCCATGGCAATGTCCGCTTCCTATATTTGTGCACTCGATGCGGAGGACCAAGCGGGTGCAGTGCGGTCATTTCGCGACGGAGCCTGCAGCTCCCTATATCATGTGCAGATATATTGCCTGCTGAATGGCTGTTGCGCGTCTTTTGTTCTAAATTATGCGGATAATTACGGTACATCATCATTTGTAATTGCTCGAACAGTTCGACCGTTGTGAGTGGCTTCATTCGCTTCTGACATTGGTAGAAAGTGTACGCTTCTTGCAGCTAGAGCTTAATCTAATCCAGTTGACGTTGGTGCTGTCACTTCTGCTAAGGGTCAGGAATTAGTGCAGAAGACATTCGTCTTGCGAACAAAAAATTGGTTTCGTTAAACCTTTTAAGCTTTCGTTTTTGCTTCAAATCACAATTGCTGCCTCTTATGCAGTTTTCTCTTTGAGCCCACTCAGTGCGCTGATCTGCTACGGTGTGTATACGGTGTTATTGCCGCTGGCTCTGACATATTTGCTCAGGATTACAATTTCCTGATGATAACTGTGCTAAAAATGTATCTTTTCCGCCATTTCCAGTTTTTTTTTCCGCGCCATAGTCATGCGTATTACGCGAATTCAGTTGCCATTTACACTATTCCCTTTCATATGCTCAGTATATTCATATTCCGAAGGACTTCCGCGGGCATTTTACCGTAATTGCAAACGGAAAACAGCAGACAAAACATCGTTTACAGCGGAGATGTTGCTGCAACATCGCATTTCCGGACTATCGCCCGCCACCGCCAAGCTATATGCCATCTCGAAGACCACACAGGTTGTGGCACATCGAACGGTGCAACAACTCACTCGCTCGCGCTTTGGCGCAACTGTTGCTCCGTTCGTTCGGTGCAATCCGATCAAGCACAAGTCACAACTCTCCGTTTGTGTTACCCAGTGAACCTATTCTTCTCATCTGATTTTCGATCGTTTCCTTCGCTGTCCGCCGGCAACATCAGCAATGTAGTTGCAGCGGAGACGACGCCGCGCGATTGGGGGCATCTCGTGTCGCCAGGGGGTGTAATAGTGTCGTTTCCTTTTTGCGATTCGTCGCCGGTCATCGTATGAATGTCTACTGAAAGTATTGTCACTGTTTCAGAAGTTGTTTCACCGTCCATGTTGTGCCGTAGTGTGGGTATTTCGGAAGATTGTGTTTTTTGACCCAAAACATGTACTACGGCGCATCGCGCAGCCAAAGCGCGGGACCGTCGTCGATGCTCGACCAATTCGGCGCTGGCCCGCCGGTAGGAGCGCCAACCGCGTCGACAACGACAATTCCGCGAAGGACGGCCGATGCTACTGCAGCTTCACATATCGCCTCTCCTATCACCAATCGGAGATTCTACCAGCAGCAGCCCGCATATCTACGGTAAGCCTCTTTCGCTATGAATATCAGCTTGTTGCTACTGTGCTTACACTACCTACTAACACTGCTTCGACCTTTGCAGGCATCACCGCTCAGTAGACGGAATGGAACTGATCGGAAACAACTTAGATCAGGCGTACTACGATATCGGGTAGGTCGTTATGCAAGAAAATAATCATTCCCGCGGCACCTCTGCTTTGTCAATGCGTTAATCCCACATTCTATGCAAATAGTCTACTTTAAACCTATATTTTCCTTCATTCTAGAATGAACCAGCAGCAGCAACAGCAGACGGTGTTAAGTCAGAACTGTGCGAACGACATTAGTGCCTCACACGCATATGCCTCATCCATACCAATGCCGAAACTCAGCGGATCTGCGCTGGAGCAGGAATATGAGCTTTTAAAACGTGATTACGAGGTCACTTTGCAAAAGTTACACGCAACGATGAACTCAATTAAGACCTTCTGGAGTCCTGAACTCAAAAAAGAGCGTCAAATGAGGAAAGAAGAAGCGCAGAAGGTGCTGCTGCTGCAGCAAAAGATCGCAGTACCGTATGTAAGTCAGGCAAACGCCATGCGATTGATCACAGAAGTTCATCTCTTCAGAATCAAACCGATCTAGGCGGTGTGGCTGGGGAAATAGAGAAATTGCGCATGGAACTTCACTCGAAAGAACAAACAATTACCACTTTGATGGAGATGAACAGATGTGACTCGAACAGCTTGGTTGTTGCGAGGCGGATAGGAGACTTGGAAACACGGTGCACACATCTCGACGCAGCACTCTCAGCGAAGGAGGAACAAATATGTGCCTATCAGCAGGTTTTTTTCTCCAAAAATTAGAGCACCACAGACCGAGACTGTTTAGAAATTGAGCCAAGTGTCATCGATAGGATACGAAGACACCGCTAAAGTGAGTTAATCTGTTGTGGTCAAACCTATGATTCTAGCCTCTCTTCAGGAAGCTCGGATCGTTGAACTGGAAGACGAGTTGAAACGCTTAAAAATTGGCGCCCTCAATCGGCCCCTCGATTACACGAACAAATCGATCAGCACTCACGAGTTGCACACGCTGAAAATGAAGATGGAGAAGTCAGAACTCGAACTTGCGCACAGGTCGAACGAACTCTCGTCTGCTCAAGCCAAACTCCGCGCCGCCGAGGAATCGAATGGAGACTTCAGCAGACACGTTCAACTGTTGAAAGACTCAGTGGTCGCGAAAGACCAGCAGATCTCTCTACTCCATGAAGACGTCGACGCTCTGCGGAAGAAGCTGGAGACGAAAAATCAGCTGATCGAACATCGCGACGTCACGGTGAAGAATCTGGAAACAATGCTGGAAAACGTGCGTGCGCAACTTGCGGATTCAAGTCAAACTGTGAAGGAAGGCGAACAGAAAATGAATCAAATGAATCGCCGCATCGACCAGCTCGAATCTGCAGTGAGAGAACGAGAGAACGAACTTGACAGTGCCAAGCAGCGTCTTCAGGTATGATGATATCGATATAACGAAGAAGTAAAATACTTTGGATGTTTAGGCTCAACCGGACGTCATCTTCGAAAAAGAGATGAAGACACGTCTAGAGAACGCTGAGCGCGACAAACTGAAGCTTCAGCAAAACATCGACGAGGTCAGAAAGAATGCTGAAATCGAGCGACACGAGCAGTTGGAAGTGTTCAAAGAGCAAGCGCGAAAAGATCGCATACAGATCGAAAGTCTGCAGAAGGAACTCTCTGACCGTCAAATTCTCCTTGAATCTCAAAATGAAAAAATCGGTGATCTCGACGGCGAGCTGAAACGCAACATCGAAAGTGGTAAAATGTTCAAAACCGACCACGACAGGGCGAAGCTGCAAGCGGAATTAGAAGAGGCGCATTCTGAAGTTGAAAGACTACTGAAAATCGTTCAAACTCTGGAAAAAGAGCGCATGACACTAACTACGAAGTACAATCAATTGCAAACGTACGTTTCTCTACTGGTTTTCGACATCATTTTATACTTATTTTCTTCTAGGCGAACAACTGGTGATGGCGCGATTCTGGAAAGCACAGGAACGATCGGCCGGAGCAATAATACCATGAAGAATAGGTACTTTTCCCTATTTAACAACTGAACTCACTGGTTTCAGAATCGAAGAACTCGAAGAAGCTCTGAGAGAGTCGGTGAGCATCACCGCCGAACGTGAAATGCACGTCGCACAGCAGAAACAAGTCAACAATCAACTGAGTGTCCAGGTACGGTAGCGGAGTACGATGAAGCAACACTGATGACGCAATTTTAGTTGAACGAAGCATTACGCGAAATGCAGACATTGCGCAAAGAATTACACGATAATGCTCGAAGCAAAGACCACGATGCGATCAGTCGCGCTTTCGAAAAGGAACGACATAAGCACCTCGAGCAGTTGCTGCAGTTAAAGTAAGCTATCCTGTAGTTAGAATTCACGCTCTTCTCTAATTAGACATGAGGCGATAGTTGCGGCATTGGGTGAGAAAGACGCCCACATCGCGTTGCTGGAAATGTCGCCGCGAGACGAGGTTCGCGACCAACTTGATACTCTGCGGAAGCACCGCGAAAAGCTCATGCAAAAGCTAAAAATCGAGAACGAGAGACGAGCGAAGCTTATGGAGCAGATCAACGCCGCCTCAACGAGCCCCTATATTACCCCAGTAAGTGGCGGCGTCAGCGTCGCGCCTATCAATCCAGGTCTCACGGGTGCTCAAACCGATCCGGACGACGATGCAGAGGGTATCTGGGCATAAACGTCACAATTCCGGTGTTTCTTCCTATCTTCGTGGCAATCTCAAGCCATTTCAGGCTCTATCAACGCATTTGTACTGGTGTCCGTTTTTTCTATGATTCAATAATACTGCCGTCTTTCAGTCTCAGATGCATAAAACTTCATTACATATATATATAATACCTAGTTTACTTCGAATCAAAACCCAGACGTGTGTTGACATTAGACAGCAAACGCAGAAAATACCGCAGACGAACGAGTGTGTTCGCAGCGTCCTCCCTCCTTGAATTCGAGAAATAATCCGCGATCTCATTCTTCAACATTTCGACGTCGTCAAGCAATGCGCTCCGCTTCTCCTCCAATTGCGTGTGGTCGCTGATTTGTTCAATTTCTTCGCCCAATTCCAACATTTCCATAAGGAACTCATTGGATTCTACAATGAACTGATATTGTAACTGATTGAACACAGACATTTCTAACCTGGAGGACGCTTGATGTCCTTGATGTCGAGCATGTACTCGGCTCGAAGAACTGGATCGGAGAGAATCTTATATGCCGAATTCAGTCGACTGGAGTGCGCTTCAAACAACTGTTTCGCTTCGTCACTTTCGGCAGTCGAACGATCTGGGTGCACACGATTCTGCAATTCCAAAAACGTCCGTTTAAGCTTCGACGTATCTACATTGTAGCGTTCTTCAACTCCCAGATAATCAAAGAGATTCAATTTCGGACTCGCAGGTTGTAACTTTCCGCAGTCGGCGCAGACAATTGGTGGCTCATTGGTAGCGCGTTTGTTTGTTGTGCGCGGTGTCTGAGTTCGACGCCCGGTGGTGTCGTCTCTTTTGTGTCGTGTTCTCTGACGTTTCAACGTCTCGAATGACTCCGGTGCGGACGGAAAACACACACACACACACACAAACATACCGTTGGTTTTCGCTTATTTATAGAGGGGGATGGGAACTTTTCCCTCTTGAACTTCACATAATGTGGTGGAAAACGATTGGATAACGTTCTTTGAAACTACGACCCGTTGAATTTCCGACGTTCCTCCGTAGATTTGAAGAATTTTTGCGTCGCGCAGCAGCTTCTCAACGGGGTATTCCGTGTTGAATCCGTTTCCGCCAAAGATCTGGACTGCTTCACTGGCGTTCTGGTTTGCCATGTCGGCGGCGAAGCATTTGGCGATGGAGGAGAAGTAGTTTCCAGTGGGCCGTCGGTGCTCTACTTCGTAGGCGCCTTTCCTGGTCATCACGCGGGACAATTCAACGTTCATCGCCATGTCGGCGAGTTTGAAGGTGACCGCTTGGTGGTCGGCGATCCGCTTTCCAAACGTCTTCCTCTCCAGGGCGTAGGCTCCGGCTTCGTCGAGTGCTCGCTGCGAAAGTCCAGTGGCCATGGCGGCGACCAGAGGCCTCGTGCGGTCGAAGGCGCGCATCACGATTTTGAATCCTCCGTCGACTTCGCCGACCACGTTTTCTAGAGGAACGCGGACGTTCTCGAAGGAGATTGCGCGTGTATCCGAGTAGCGCTGGCCCATGTTCTTATCTTTCTTTCCGATCGCAACTCCTTCCTGATCAGCTTCGACGATGAATCCGGTGAATGCTTTGCTAGTGGAGCATTTGGGATCGGGATTCGTGCGGGCGAGCACAAAGAACCACTTGGCTACGCCACAGTTGGTGATCCACACTTTGGAGCCGTTCAGGATGTAGCTGTTTCCATCACGGACAGCCCTAGTTTGACCTGCAGCTACGTCTGATCCTGCACCGGCTTCTGTGACTGCGTAAGCCTAAATTATTCGTTTATTTAGCACCATAATTTCAGGTCTTCAATCACTTACCGCAATGATCAGCTTGTTGCTACTGTGCTTACACTACCTACTAACACTGATTTGACCTTTGCAGGCTCTACGAGCTCTGCGGAAGAAGCTGGAGACGAAAAATCAGCTGATCGAACATCGCGACGTCACGGTGAAGAATCTGGAAACAATGCTGGAAAACGTGCGTGCGCAACTTGCGGATTCAAGTCAAACTGTGAAGGAAGGCGAACAGAAAATGAATCAAATGAATCGCCGCATCGACCAGCTCGAATCTGCAGTGAGAGAACGAGAGAACGAACTTGACAGTGCCAAGCAGCGTCTTCAGGTATGATGATATCGATATAACGAAGAAGTAAAATACTTTGGATGTTTAGGCTCAACCGGACGTCATCTTCGAAAAAGAGATGAAGACACGTCTAGAGAACGCTGAGCGCGACAAACTGAAGCTTCAGCAAAACATCGACGAGGTCAGAAAGAATGCTGAAATCGAGCGACACGAGCAGTTGGAAGTGTTCAAAGAGCAAGCGCGAAAAGATCGCATACAGATCGAAAGTCTGCAGAAGGAACTCTCTGACCGTCAAATTCTCCTTGAATCTCAAAATGAAAAAATCGGTGATCTCGACGGCGAGCTGAAACGCAACATCGAAAGTGGTAAAATGTTCAAAACCGACCACGACAGGGCGAAGCTGCAAGCGGAATTAGAAGAGGCGCATTCTGAAGTTGAAAGACTACTGAAAATCGTTCAAACTCTGGAAAAAGAGCGCATGACACTAACTACGAAGTACAATCAATTGCAAACGTACGTTTCTCTACTGGTTTTCGACATCATTTTATACTTATTTTCTTCTAGGCGAACAACTGGTGATGGCGCGATTCTGGAAAGCACAGGAACGATCGGCCGGAGCAATAATACCATGAAGAATAGGTACTTTTCCCTATTTAACAACTGAACTCACTGGTTTCAGAATCGAAGAACTCGAAGAAGCTCTGAGAGAGTCGGTGAGCATCACCGCCGAACGTGAAATGCACGTCGCACAGCAGAAACAAGTCAACAATCAACTGAGTGTCCAGGTACGGTAGCGGAGTACGATGAAGCAACACTGATGACGCAATTTTAGTTGAACGAAGCATTACGCGAAATGCAGACATTGCGCAAAGAATTACACGATAATGCTCGAAGCAAAGACCACGATGCGATCAGTCGCGCTTTCGAAAAGGAACGACATAAGCACCTCGAGCAGTTGCTGCAGTTAAAGTAAGCTATCCTGTAGTTAGAATTCACGCTCTTCTCTAATTAGACATGAGGCGATAGTTGCGGCATTGGGTGAGAAAGACGCCCACATCGCGTTGCTGGAAATGTCGCCGCGAGACGAGGTTCGCGACCAACTTGATACTCTGCGGAAGCACCGCGAAAAGCTCATGCAAAAGCTAAAAATCGAGAACGAGAGACGAGCGAAGCTTATGGAGCAGATCAACGCCGCCTCAACGAGCCCCTATATTACCCCAGTAAGTGGCGGCGTCAGCGTCGCGCCTATCAATCCAGGTCTCACGGGTGCTCAAACCGATCCGGACGACGATGCAGAGGGTATCTGGGCATAAACGTCACAATTCCGGTGTTTCTTCCTATCTTCGTGGCAATCTCAAGCCATTTCAGGCTCTATCAACGCATTTGTACTGGTGTCCGTTTTTTCTATGATTCAATAATACTGCCGTCTTTCAGTCTCAGATGCATAAAACTTCATTACATATATATATAATACCTAGTTTACTTCGAATCAAAACCCAGACGTGTGTTGACATTAGACAGCAAACGCAGAAAATACCGCAGACGAACGAGTGTGTTCGCAGCGTCCTCCCTCCTTGAATTCGAGAAATAATCCGCGATCTCATTCTTCAACATTTCGACGTCGTCAAGCAATGCGCTCCGCTTCTCCTCCAATTGCGTGTGGTCGCTGATTTGTTCAATTTCTTCGCCCAATTCCAACATTTCCATAAGGAACTCATTGGATTCTACAATGAACTGATATTGTAACTGATTGAACACAGACATTTCTAACCTGGAGGACGCTTGATGTCCTTGATGTCGAGCATGTACTCGGCTCGAAGAACTGGATCGGAGAGAATCTTATATGCCGAATTCAGTCGACTGGAGTGCGCTTCAAACAACTGTTTCGCTTCGTCACTTTCGGCAGTCGAACGATCTGGGTGCACACGATTCTGCAATTCCAAAAACGTCCGTTTAAGCTTCGACGTATCTACATTGTAGCGTTCTTCAACTCCCAGATAATCAAAGAGATTCAATTTCGGACTCGCAGGTTGTAACTTTCCGCAGTCGGCGCAGACAACGCCGTTCACCAAAGCTTTTGAGCAGGAAGCACACGAGGATGCGTGTCTCAGAGCAATCAAGCCAACATTCCACACCCTCCTCATCTCCCTAAAATTGTTCCAGC
>MQUG01000356.1:0-28468 GCA_007213375.1 Steinernema feltiae | reverse complement strand
AAAGAAGTCGAAATACTTTCAGAACAGAATAGAACGAAAATTTTACCTTGTCGTTCCAGATCGTCCTAAAATGCTGGTACTTCCTGGCACCATCGTTGTTACGAGCGCAGGAAAGGTGTTGACCGCTCGCTCATCAACTCCTTTTCCGGCAGAGAAGATTGACTTCACAAATGCTTTGGCCGAGTTAATGCCGATTTCAGCTCTGGCGACACGGCCAAACTCGAGGCAATGTTAGCTTGGCAATGTTGACGGTGTGCTGCATCGCGCATGCCATAATCCAATTAGAAGTTGGAGAGGTTCATCTCCTGTAACAATTAATTATTTGATCACAATACATGACTGTTACGTGACAGATTTTTGATCACAATAATGACTGTTACGTGACAGATTCCTCCTTTTCAATTAAATGTATTCCACGCTGTTATTGTAACCGCAAACGAGTTTATAAATCAACAAAATAGAGAAACAAATAAAAAGACGTCAATTATACACCCACGATCCGACAAGATTTAGATGAAAAAAGCTTAAAAACGTACGTCAATAATCGCTGCCTCGCGAACTGATGCTTCAACATCGGAGACACGTTTAGTGACGTGGAAGAAGTATACTCCCCGACTTCTTCTTACTCTAAAAGAAGTCGAACTAGTTTCAGAACAGAATAGAAAAAAAAATTTACCTTGTCGTTCCAGATTGTCCTGAAATGCTGGTACTTCTTGGCACCATCGTTCTGACGAGCGCAGGAAAGGTGTTGACCGGCTCGCTCTTCAACTCCTTTCCCAGCGTAGAAGATTGACTTCACAAATGCTGCGAAGGAACACGATTTCATGGCAATCTTCTCCCGCGAATCGAGTAGCAGGTAAGTGTTCGTTTTGCCCATTCCTCCCCCCTTGTGAGCTTTCTTCAGATCCTTCAGTAGTCGTTTTTTAAGCTTCTTCCCATCCGTAGGAGCATGGTTTAGCCGAGTCAATGCCGATTTCAGCTCTGGCGACACGGTCAAACTCGAGACAATGTTTGCTTGCGTATGAAGACGGCATGCTGCATCGAGCTTGAAGTTGGTAAGGCTCATGTTCTGTAACAATTAATTATTTAATCGCAATACATTATTATTAGTGTTAGATCGTAGGCTGGCTCTACGATTGTGGGAATAACGCGTACCTGGTATGCCTCAAAACTTCGGTAATAAAACCGTTTACTTACAGAGTGAAACACGTAACAATCAAACCATAACAATTAACATATTACGAAATCACTCGTCGATAAGCTGCCACGCAATCGACGTCGGCCTAATGATACTCAGCCCCGAGCATCGCCGCAGGGTAGTCGTGCTGGGACCGACACGTGGACCATTCGCGGTCACTACTCAACAGTCAAGTGACAGATTCGTCTTTAAAAATTGCCACCTTTTCAATTAAATGTATTCCACGCTGCTATATACATTATTGCAACTGTAAACGAGTCTATAAGTCTAAAACAAATAAAAAGAGATCATATTTCTCACAAAAATCAGGAATTCATCATAGGATTCTGCAGTCAGTTGCACTGGACACTGACGTGCGAGTGGGTAGTTGCCGTTGCCAGTGCAACGTACCAGTCGGTATTGTGAAGCTTTGCTTCTATGCGGAATCTGTTGGCGAATCTTCTTCAATTCTTCTTCAAAAAATGTTTAATTAATTTAATTACCGAAGTTTGAGGCATCCCAGGTACGCGTTATTCCACAATCGCAGTGCCAGCCTACGATCTAACACTGACAATCATGTATAGCGATTAAATAATTAATAAACGCTGAAGCGCGCGCGATCCGCGCCTTTAGTTATTTGTGATTGTAAACTTTCCTGAATTTTGAATACAGCGCGCGCAAGTTCATCACAATAGTTTTTATATTTGCACATAATAGCGCACATTCGAAAAGTGATTTAATTTCGATGACATTCCACTTTGATCCGTTACTCAACTTTGCTTCTCTCCAACAAACAACGGCTTCATCGCCAAATGAAACACCTGACATCTATCCTCATTTCGACGTTTGAAAGACGTGCGCGCGGTGGCTCATTGGCGGTGCGTTTGTCTGTTGTGCGCGGTGTCTGAGTTCGACGCCCGGTGGTGTCGTCTCTTTTGTGTTGAGTTTTCTGAACGACCGGTCGTTTCAACGTCTCAAATGACTCGGGTGCGGACGGAAAACACACACACACAAACATACCGTTGGTTTGCGCTTATTATATAGGGGGGATTGTTACAGAAGATGAGCCTTACCAACTTCATGCGTAATGCAGAATATCGTCTCCAAATGCAAGCAAACGTGGCTTCCAATGTGGCCGTGTCGCCAGAGCTGAAATCGGCATTGACTCGGCCAAACCATGCTCCTACGGATGGGAAGAAGCTTAAAAAACGACTAATGAAGGATCAAAAGAAAGCTGACAAGGGAGGAAAGGGGAAAACGAACACTTACCTGCTACTCGATTCCCGGGAACGGATTGCCATGAAAACATGTTCGTTCGCAGCATTTGTGAAGGCCGTCTTCTACGCAGGTAATGTAAGTTCTTAGGCTCAGATTTGTTCCGTTTATCATCTCAATCTTGATCGTGGGTGCGACTGAACAACTGAGGAAAAGGTGCGAAAAATTATTGCGAGAGCATTCAACACGCCGTTCTCCATTCTCCAAATTACAAATCTCAAACAACTAAATTCAACGTTTAGGCATTGTGCATTGGCCAGCATATGAAAAACAGGAATCGCAGGTCGTGGAAGGACATGGCACAAGACTGGAACGAGAAAATGAAGCTGACTCTCGGAACGTGCCTGATGTGGGAAGCTTGGCAAAAGTGGATCCGTGTTTACTGCACAGTTTACTCCACAGTACCGTTTATTGATTTGTGAATCATCTATGAATATTTTAGTTTGATTAAGCGACTTTATCATTCAACCCTGAAAGATGCACGGTATCACACAACAGTCTTAGCGAAGCCTATTTAACACATTACCCAAAAATCGCTGATTTTCGTCGCTGTCGTCCTCGCAGTGCAATGTTTCATTGTCATCGCAACTATTAAGATCATTCTCATCTGAACAATCATCCTCATCGCATTCATCATCCTCATCTGATTCGTCCCACTCCAATTCATCATACTCGTCTTTCTTCTCTAGGACTCGCTGAAAATTGATCACACAACTGGCACGCAAATGGCACCCCAATAGAAGTTCCGCAAAGCAATCCGAATCCGAGTCTGAAAGGAACAGTTTGTACCTGCTGTTGTCACTATTGGCCTGCCAATGCTCAGCCTGCTCTGCAAGCACAGTGCGGACCTTTGCAACCTCCAGATTCATCATTAAACTGATTGTTGGGATTTCTTCGTTAAACGGGCGTTTCTGAAATTCTCGAAGCAATGCGTGTAGAAGGTCGACATCGAGGAAACCGAGTTGATCGGGACACTCTGGGGCATCGTGTAAAATTGCTTCTGAGAGAAAAGACGCAGCATCCACTCATCGGGACGGAAAGGCCACGAATACAGGTGTAGAGCTTCTAGTTTTTGCGTTTTTGTTTGAGAATCAATGAAGGTAATCATCTTGGGATCAACGGGGACGTTGTTTGCGACCACGCTCACAATCTCCACCGCCGCATCTGCAGGCATGTAAGAGAGAAATCCGTCGAGAATTGATGGCTCGAGGGAATAGAATTTAAGTTGGTAATAGGTTCGCTGACTTGCGATGTACGGGCACACTTCTTCCATCATCAGCTCCTTAGAAACAGTATAATCCTTGTGCTTGTTGATCAAGTCGTCTTCGACGTCCCCGTAGCAACTCGTGATATGGTCGAACGTTATCTTTTCGATTTGCTTCCAGTCGCGACTCAGATGCTTCATCTCGCTGAACGTGAACACTCCGGCAGTGTGATTGCGGTAGAAATAGCATTTGAAAAGGCCGTTTGCAGCATCTTCGTAGATTTCAACTTCGATCGACTCCACTGTCCCCCAAAACCGTCTTGTTTGAGACCAGCAGCGAGCGGCGAGTTCATTTACGGAAAAGAACATGCCGTAGTCACTGCTGTTGACAAAGAGGTGGTTGGTAACGGTTTCGCAGAAAAGAATCGGAACGCGATCCATTTTCAGTGATTTCTAATTAAAACCGGCACGTAGAGCAGTAAATGATCAGGTTTCCAACAAAAAGCGATGCTCTCTGTAATGCCACATGAAGTGAGCAGGACGCAGATCGTCTAAATAGGTTCCTTTAAGCATTGTCTGATCCCGGGGACTGCTGCGATGCTGTCTGTGTGAGCAGCCGAATCGTATGCTCGTGAACTTTTGCGATGCAACCCGGAAAATCCGAAAAAGTTTGCAAATCGGAAGATCGGAAGCAACTGATTGAGAGAGAGAGAGAGAGAACATCAGAGGGCCGACATAGCACGCGCGGTTAGTTCCGTCTTGCCGTTGTTGCCGGCAGATCCCTTGGGGCCGGGGTCCCTTCGCTGCCATGATAGTTAGTCCAACTTCGCTACAAGATGCGCATTAGTCGGTGTCGAAGAGTGTACGGTAGCTCACAGTTACTGTTATTCCCATAACTTCCATCATCAGCTCCTTAGAAACAGTATAATCCTTGTGCTTGTTGATCAAGTCGTCTTCGACGTCCCCGTAGCAACTTGTGATATGGTCAAACGTTATCTTTTCAATTTGCTTCCAGTCGCGACTCAGATGCTTCATCTCGTTGAACGTGAACACTCCGGCAGTGCGACTGCGGTAGAAATAGCATTTGAAGAGGCCGTTTGCCACATCTTCGTAGATTTCAACTTCGATCGACTCCATTGTTAACCAAAACCGCCACGCTTGAGACCGGCAGCGAGCGGCAAGTGCATTTACGGAAAACAACATGCCGTAGTCACTGCTGTTGACAAAGAGGTGGTTGGTAACGGTTTCGCAGAAAAGAATCGGAACGCAATCCATTTTCAGTGATTTATAGTTAAACCTGGCACGTAGAGCAGTAAATGATCAGGTTTGCAACGAAAAGCGATGCCAACTTTGTGAGCAGCCGAATCGTGTGCTTATGAACAAAATCGATTTGCGATGCTCGCTACACTACATGGAAAATCAGTGCTTGCAGATCAGAAGATGGCAACGCTGATCTACTGAGAAAGCAGAAAGTACCTCTCTTGTTCGCTGAAACCGTTGCGCGACTGCTCGATGATGAATCGCTTCAGAATCTGAAGGAGTCAAACTCTGGTCACTGCGGAAACGTTGGACGCTCGCTCTGGGATAATCAACTGCTCATCTGCCTCAACGTTGTTTACAACTCGACCGCAAAAACCTTCGAATATTGTCTGCGTTGTAGACGAAGCAGTGAATACGGCTGTTATGAACCTGAAGAACCTTACACGTACGATCCGGCTGATCATCGGTTTGTTCGACTCTTTGCAGTGAGATTATTGAGCGCAAGATGTTCTCTGGACTACCTTGAAGTTACGTGGATGAGTGCAAAACCATCTGACCCGACGTTCCTGAAGCTGCTGAGAGCTCCATTTCCCCGAACTGATTTGCTTATCTTTACGAAGTGCCTTGAGTTCTTGAAGCTGCTGCCGGATTACTGTACTTTCAACTACATCTTCGCAACCGACGTGTACAGCGAAGTTCTCGACGCGATCATTGAGCGATCGCAGGAATGTGGTAGACTGGAAGATATTTATTGCGAGGAAATCTTCAAGAAACGCGGCAGACAAGCGTCAATCGACTGGATTGCAACACTGCGGAGCATTTACTATACAAATATTGATAATCTTACCACTATTCAACTCGTTCTGGATCGCATTGGTGTTCAGTGAGCACGATTCCTGCGTTGTTTTAAGATTGTCGTTATTTTTGTTCAAACGTCCTCTGTTTGACCAAAGATTGCTTTTGTTAAAAGGTCATTTTTTGCTCCAACTACTCCAATCTTTCCGATCTATTATTCCATCTACAACTACTATTCTTTGAGATTCTTCGATTCCCAAGTGAGACACTCAGATCGGTTACGAACATGCGCGATCTCCATCGACACGCATAACGAACGCGTTCGGCTTTTAACCTACGCGTGTTTGGAACAACGTGTCATTCCTCCAACAGCTTGAATGGAAGGCAGCCAATACCCGCGTGGCGGACGTTTGTAAAGAGCAAGCGATTGCGGCACGTTTCTCACGCTACGACTCGTGTCGCTATTGGTTTATCGCATTAAGCGCGGTTAATTTAAATAGAACTGTCGTTTGTTTCTTACCGTTGCGAGGCGCGATGTTTGCCGCCGACTAACGCGAGTGCTTCTTTCCGATCACTTGCGTGATGCCCTATCGACAAAGATTACTGTTGGCATCGCATTGTGAGCTTTTCGCATTGCTTTGTCACTACTGAAGCTATAAAAGGCGTGTGGACGTCGTTTTTTAAGAAACAATGAACCACGTGCCTCTCATATTCGCTGAAACCGTCGCGCGGCTCATCGATGACAGATCGCTGCAGAAACTGAAGGAAACAACCTCTGGCCTCTTCGGAACCGCTGGGCGCTCGCTCTGGGAGAAACGACTCTGCATCCTCCTGAACATTGTGTACAACTCGACGGCAAAAACCTTTGAATATTGTCTTAGTTGTACACTACGCCCTGGAATGAGTGATTATACTGAAGAACTGTACACTAACGATCCCGCTGATCTCCGGTTTGTTCGACTCTTTATATTGAAGTTATACAGCGATAGAAGTTCTGTGAAGATCCCTAAAGTTACGTGGACGACTGCGACGCCGTCAGGACGCTCCTAAAGTTATTGAGAACTCCATTTGCCAGAACTTGCTTGGAGATCTGCACAGAGTGCCCTGAGTTCTTGAAGCTGCTGCCGGACTACTGTACTTTCAATTGGTTTTTCGTAACCAATCGGTACAGCGAAGGCCTAGACATAATCATTGAGCGCTCGCAGGAGTGCGGACGACTGGAAGAAGTTACTTGCACGGAATTCTTCAAGAAACGCGGCAGAGAAGCGTCGATCGAGTGGATTGCGACAAACAAGCGACTGAAGTTCATTTTCTGCTCTTATATTAAGGATCATGAGGATCGTGAGTCTATTGGCTTAGCTCTAACCGCTATTGGTGTTAATTAAGCACGTTTGGTGTATTGAGTGGTAGATTCAATAGATCAATATCGTGTATTCAGTTAATTTAAATAAACGCTGAAGCGCGCGCAATCCGCGCCTTTATTTAACTCTGATTGTAATCAACCATCATAAAAACCTTGAATTTTGAATTCTCAACTGCAGCGCGCGCAAATTACAAGCACATCACGGCGGTTTTCATTCGACAGTCGACAGCTTATCAGCGCACTTTCGGAGTAATTTCCATAATTTTATAATTTTCATTTTATTCCACTTTGATCCGTTACTTAACGTTGTTTCTCGCCAAGAAACCACCGCTTTATCTCACAATGAGACACCTGACATCTATCGTCATTGCAACGTTTGAAAGACGTGCGCGCGGTAGCTCATTGGCAGTGCGTTTGTCTGTTGTGCGCGGTGTCTGAGTGCGATGCCCGGTGGCGTCGTCTCTTTTGTGTTGTTTCTGATCGACCGGTCGTTTCAATGTCTCGAATGACGCCGGTGCGGACGGAAAAACATACAGACACACACACAAACATACCGTTGGTTTTCGCTTTATTATAGAGGGGGATAGAACTGTCGTTTGTTTATCACTCTGGTTGCCAACAGAATAACTTAGCATGGCAAACATTTCACGTTGAGACCACAAAAAATCAGATAGTATAAAACGAAGCAAAAACCTTAAACATACCTACTGTCGCTGCACGCACGTGCTGACGACTTTCTCGAGTCCTGAAAACAGACAATCAACCAATTCATTCCTTTCAGAAATTACTTCCATCTCAGACGACCAACCGAAGAACGAGACGAGACGATGGAATCCACAAAGCGATGGATCGCAAAGAAGAAATTAGACTTCGTGGACGGCGATCAAGTGAAAGGTCGATCCTCCGGTTGCTCTCACCATTATATTTCGAATTGCTTTGTTTCATAAACATTAGCGCTCTGTGCGTTTCTTGTGATTTGTGAGTTGACTTGTTTCCGGAATCGGCCGGGACGACTTCATTTCTTCTTTTTCCCTGTGAAGCGATCTTCCAGGTTTGTGGTGTGTGTAGCATGTGTGTATTGCAGCGTGTGTGGGATCGGAAGATCCGTCAATCGAGTGAAGACCAAACTTCCGCGTGGCCGTGAATCAGATCTAGTTGGGACAAGCGACGAAATCAGATACGTGTAAGGGCAGGAACCCTGACTGCGAAGGAAGGAAAGGCCGCATCAACGCGTGCTTCCAGTCACCCAATTCCTTTTATGGTGCATCGGGATACGCAACACCATTTGAAGTGCTTGTGCGAAGTATATAGCGATCGTTTTCATAAAGACATAATGCTTTTGTTTGTGGACTATTTGTGGATTCAAAGACAATAGAAAGCGGTAGTTAACGCTTGAGGTTGAAATAGGATAGAAAACGAAAAAGAACACAACTAGAAAAACCTTGAAAAGACTTGTCGCTTGCTAGTCGGAAGTCCATTATGTCTTCTGACCGTTATGTCTTTTGGTATTATTTAATTTAATATGTTATTACAAATTGTTATTACAGAGTCATTACATAAGACAGGTTAAATTACAATCATAGTGCGAGGGAGGGTGTATATCCCCAAATGAAAACCCGTCCCAAAGGAGGGTATGGTGGGAGACAGAGGGAAGAAGAGAAGGAAGGACGAGGAGAAGAAGAGGGCGAGTGAAGAACTCCTCAGGGAGGCAGACGATCTTTCCATGGAAGATATTAAACACGATCGAGAGCCGTCACTTTTCGAGACGGGACACATCGAGGGAAGATAGTGCGGCACTGTAGTCAGAGAAAGGAATCCCACAACGCCCGAAGACAAACTTTAGATAACGTTTTTGCACAGATTCCAGCAATTCGCGATCACGAACGGTCGATGGGGACCATAAGACGTCTTTATTATGTCTTTTTGTTTTATGTCAGTTTATGACCGGACACCTTTCTGGTCACTCTGTATAATAGTTAGAAAATTGCTTAAATATTGTTTAGCCAAAGGCGAACACACCGATTTGATTATCGATATGCTATTTAGTGGATATCTTGGAAATCGATTTATTGCATTAAATTGGCAAAACTGGATCAAATACTTTAGTGCCGACAATTCCGTAAGTATTTGATATTTAGGATTACAGAAATTATGAATTTTTACGCTATTAGAGTGATATCGTGTGACGATCAGATCGGCCCAATTTCTCAGCAAGTTTATCGCATAAAACATACATTAAAAGACCATAATTCACACCGTTTTTGACGCAAAATGCATCGAGACCATGCGCATCATTGGCAATTTCCTGTTGAAATAGAGCCAACGAAGAAGCTCTGCGAATTGCTTGTAGAGCGCACTGGAGAGTGGATTGACTCGCTTGTGTTTTTGGTAGAAAAGACGGATTTCCCGGACTGAAAATCACGTTTTCTCAGTTAATTTCCTATTTTCCAATAAACCGACCTTGTGCGACCGACTCCAATGTCGGGAAGAGCTCCTTGAGCACGATAGGCAAGTAGCCAAATGAGTTTTTCGCCCTAATATACTGTAAAACGACCTTTGCAAAGGAGATGTCGTGGTTGCGGACGAATTCCACCAGCGCATTGTCGACAAACTGAAATAAAAATCGATTTTTAGGCGAATTTTCTTCAAAACATACTTCAAAAAACTTTCTGGTCGTGATTATGTCGGTGATGTTCGCACGCGCGAACGCGCTGATCACGAAATTGACCAATCTGTCGTCCACCGCGTCGATCACGACCAGCATTGAGTTCTCAGAGTTTTTATGTTTCAGCATCCGCTGCATTTTTGCGGCGTCTTCCCACATCTAAACCGGTTAATCGCTTAAATTATTATCTTAGTCTCGAATGCTCATACATGGATACTGAAGGGCATTCACCGACACTTTAACGGACAAGAATCGAGGCTAATTTCGGCGATTCGAAATGGTTCACTGACCTCGTCGTGCACAATCATGAATGCATTAGTTGAAGCCTCCAAAACGACAGAAATAAAGAAAATTTAGGATAAAAAATGCGTTTGCGCGCCAAAAATTTGAATTTGTTGTAAAAATTTTGATTTGGCTCGTATTATTGTAGTTATGACAGCGCAAGATCAATACGAAGTCGAGGAAAACGACGGAACTCTGAAAATTGCACTAAAAATACCAAAATCAGCCATTTTACACGATTTCTCTCCCATAAAGTTACGGTCTTTTAACAAACCGTCTGGAGTGCCGTGGATTACAGTACCCTTGCACAAGCAAGCGATAAATATGGTTGAAAGCATTGGAAAATGAGAATTACGTATTCGAGAAGTGGTTGCATTTCTTCAGGGAAGATCGGCGCCATCTCGAAGCGGCTCTCGATGGCGCCTGCGGTGAGAAGCGGCGATGAGAGCAGTAACAGAATGGTTAACATTACGTTTTGGAGCGGACAGTAAGTGCGAATTGTGTGGAAAGTGAGTTTAGGGGAGTGAATCAGGTCTTCTGTCACTGTGGTAGAGCGTGAGTCATGATCATTGGTCGTTTTTAGATTGGAAATGACCTTTTTGGAAACATGATGAGGAATACGAGTCCTAAGAGCCAAATTATTGGCCTGAATTAAAGGTAACCTCAATTGCAAAAGCTAAAAAAACGATTAGTCATGATTATGAATCACTGTGAGCGCGTTGGCCTGTTTACGACTGTTAGCAGAACAGTATACAACCGCTTTTCCTTCATCTGAACGGAATTTAATTACCTTAACAAAGGTCGCCAAGCAGAAATTCTGATCACATCAAACCAGAAAAACCTGCATTTTATTACCTGCCTTTGTTGGTTCAAAGCTATAGGATGACATCGATCGATCTTTCCCAATATAACGGTCATGTGTTCAACGCGCGCCGCTCTATTCAACTGTATTTAATTTAAAACGCTCTATTTAAAACAGACCTTAAAGCAGTCAAAAAATTGGGAAATCAAAGACTTAACTGCGAATGTTGCATAGTAGAGCGCATGGAGATAATTGACTTTGCACAAGCAGCGCGGATACTGCGTTGTCGCATGCGTTGCGTGCGATACGTGAAAAATCGAGGGAGGCTATTTGAATTTCATGCCTGATCGTTATAGCACGTTATAGCTATAGCACGAGCAATAGAATTTTTTTAAACGTTTTTTAAGCGATTTAACGTTGTTATTGTCGAATCGGAATCGAACGTCACTTTGTAAAGTTCGCACGTTCGAACGCGCGCACTCATGTGTTGCTGACAGCGGTCGGTGTTTTCAACGTAAAATGCCACTTTCGGACCTATCGAGAGAAATCACTCATTTTGTCGCCAATTTTTGCAAAAATCTAACCTCATGGCGACCTCGGCAAGGCTTCAATCTATCTTTTAAGTCCAAATTTGTGCGAATTCGACTGTCCACGGCCGAGATACATCGATTTTTTGTGTTCACTTGTGTGGTTGCTGTCTGTATGGTTGATTTTGAGTGTGGTTGTCTTCCTTGTCTAGTTATTTGTGCGTTGTTGCAGGTGTAAGGGCTTTTAATGGCACCAAGTTTTAATGGCTCAAGGCGCCTAATTTGTTGTAGTTACAATTTGTTGTTTGATTAAAAAATCGATGTATCTCGGCCGTGGACAGTCGAATTCGGTGCGCGCGTTCGAACGTGCGAACTTTACAAAGTGACGTTCGATTCCGATTCGACAATATTTGTGTTGATTTGTATTTGCTATGAATTTATACAGGAGCTTCTTAGTTGATTACGATTACAAAGAATCTCCGAAGTGCCTTGGCCATATGTCCAGAGTTGTCTCCTCTGCTATTATACTTGAGCCTTTCCGTGCATTGGCATCGCATTGCCGCTCTCCGCATTGCTTTGTCACATTCATTGCTATTAAAGTCGTGCGGAACGTCGTTTTTCAGCTTGACAATGGATCACGTGCCTCTCTTATTCGCCGAATCCGTGGTGCGGCTCTGTGGCTACCGCGCGCCTAGCTCACTAATAGTCTCCAGTAATAGTCTCTTCGGGAACGTTTGCCGCTCGCTCTGGGAGAAGCGTCTCTGCGTCGCCCTCTACGTTGTTTACAATCCGGCAGCGGGCAATTTCGACTACTGCCTGACAAGTAGACGAACCCATGGATTCACTGTGCATGAAACACCATACATCTACGATCCTGCCGATCATCGCTTTGTTTCCGTCTTTGAAGTGACTTTACTCAAAGATAAAAGTTCCCTGAAAAACATAAAGGTTAAGTGGACGACTGCGACGCCTTCAGATTCGACGTTTCTGAAGCGGCTGAGAGCTCCATTTCCCAAAACTGATTTGCGCCTGGACGTGAAATGTCCAGAACTCCTGAAGCTGCTACCGGATTACTGTACTTTCAACTACATCTACAACTGGGGTCCAATCGACCACGGCGATGTCCTCGACGCAATCATTGAGCGATCGCAGGAGTGCGGACGACTGGAAACACTCTATTGCAAGGAATTCTTCCAAAAGCGCGGTGTAGAAGCGTCGATCGATTGGATTTCGACGAACAAGCGACTGTGGTGCGTTTCAAGCTATTCTACTGAGAATCCTGAATCTGTTCGCTCTTATCTTAACTCCATTGGTGTGCAGTGAGCGACGCTACCTTAATAATTGGTTAATTAGAATAAAATTGAAGTTGTTTGCGCTAAAGCGGTGAAAGATAACTCCGCGCAAAGGTGCATAATTTAACTACAAACGCAGTCTAATCGTCATATTCTACATGTGTTAAGCTACAAGAAAAGACTCTGACAATATTGATCTGTTATTTTGCTATCAGTGCAATTTTATCAGTCAGTTTTAGTGCTTGTCAATCCAGTGATACGGAGAACAAGCGCGAAAACAGCGCTCTATGAGCGCAGAGCAAACAGAGAGGAGCAGAGTAACTGTAGGGGGAGGAGAAAAGCGACGAGAATACAAAGTGGTGCGTTGAAGATGAAATCGGAGCGAGCTGTAGGGCGCATAATAATCCAATAGCTGCGATCTGGCGCGCGATTGATAGATCAGACGAGAGCTGAGTCTGGATTGATTTTTTTGTATGCTTCAGAAATTGTGGGACCAGCTACGGTATGGTGAAGAATGAAGCTTAAACGCATAACGACCAGACACAACTTTAGCCAAATACCAAATTCTTGACGTCTAAAGGTGTCTAGCGCTAAGTTGTTCGGCGTCAAGTTTACTTTGCCTGTGTGTGAGAGACTAAGGTTACCTTATAGTCAATTCCACAGACAGGGTTTTTGTAGCTTTTTCATGTACATAAATTGGCAAAAGTTGTCTCAAAACAAGAGTTACGACGTCCCAATCAGTGTAGGATCTTTATGCAGTCTAATCTGTTTTTCCCCCAACGAGAATTCTCCTCAAAATCAATGTTTTATCAGCGACAAGCGGCCGTTTTTGGTGTTTTTGTTGATTTTGATGAATCGCACGCAGTATTGTTGATTGGCTTGCTGTGCTGCCCCAGTAAACCGCCCATTCTTAAGCTAATAAAAAAGCACACATACGGTACCGGCGCGTCCGCTTGCATTTGGCTTCTCTTTCACATTTGATTCAAATGCTACTATGTTTTTCACGTTTTGATGACGTTGGCACAGTCTAGACGCTTGGAATATGGTGTGCACATCGCCAAGCAAGAACTGTAAAAACCCGCATTAGTTAGCGCTATGTGAAAATCCAAAAAGTCGCCGAAGTTGTCCGGTCCTAGACAAATCACCATAATCTATGAGTTTTGCGCGCAGCGTCAGTGCCAAAGCGTAGTAAGCCAATGACTAGGCAAACCCTGCTGCAGTGCCTAGGCCTAATTTTAAAGCCTTTACAATATGGTTAGCCTTGAACGGAGCCCGCCTTACGATACCGCAGCTAATCAATTAAATTTTTAGTTTTCTTGTTTCTGCGCTGAACAGTTCCACAAGCGAGTTATTCTCGATCTTCTCATTTCAGGCTATGGGACGCCCGATGATTAAAGATAACGACGTTAATGATCCTAATCGTGACGATCCGGTTAAGCTCAAAAGACGCCATAAGGCGCGTGATCGTCGGGCCGAAGAGAAGAAAGAAGAAGAGACCAAGCAGCGCGAATTGGCTGCACTACGTGCAACGGTAACAGAAGAAAAGGAACGATCTCTTCAGAAAGATCAGTTGATCGAGAGCTTGCAGCGCGAATTGGCTGCACTACGTGCAACGGTAACAGAAGAAAAGGAACGATCTCTTCAGAAAGATCAGTTGGTTGAGAGTTTGCAACGCCAGGTTTGCACGCTGCAAAAATGCCGATTTTGCAATTTATGACGTGTTTTTAGTTGCAAGAATTGAGACTGGATTTCGACAAACTTGAATTCGAGTTTGTCTTGCTCAAAACTTGCTCACATTACCATTGCGGAGTTGCGTAAAGAGAAGGCTGCCAGTCAGAAAACGATCTTCTGATTATGACTGAAATCGTGTTTGCTTTGCTGTTTGTTGATTGTTGAATAAGTTCTGTTCGTTTTTCTACTTGTTCACTGCAAAGATACACCGAAGCAAAAGCGTAGCTAGAGGCGTCTTTCTTGTGAGCTGATAAGGCACTGGAGACCTAGCACTTAAAGATAGCTAGCCATTATTTAGAAGAATTCGGTCAAAGCAATTTAAAATAAGAATCTACGTAAGAAGCCAACAAACTGATTTATTAACCCGAACAACTGAACTCCACGGTTCCATTGCCTCTGCTCTTCGTCGACGTCTGTACGACATGTTGTCACAATGAGTCTTTTGAACTTTAGCCGTGGATTACAACCTCTAAAATCAGGAGAACACCCAGTCTAACCGGGCAACATCAACCGTGGTGAATCAAACAAAAACAAACAAAAATGAATCGGGTCGACGACGGAGTGCACCTATGATGGAGAGCGAGAGAGCGAACAAGTACTAAAAGACCAAATTATGGGCGAGAGTTCTGGATTGACTAGCCGTAAATTCAGTTAATTCCATATTGCGGTTGAAAACAGATTGCTGCATTTGATGGCTATAGCACGAGCAATAGAATTGCAACGTTTTTTAAGCGATTTAACGTTGTTATTTGTGTTGATTTGTATTTGCTATGAATTTATACAGGAGCTTCTTAGTTGATTACGATTACAAAGAATTTCCGAAGTGCCTTGGATCACTGAAGAAGTGGGTAGTATTGTAGTTCTACCGCCCCCCCCCTCCTGTCCCTTTTGGAACTACCCCCTCAAGCTGTTCCAACTAAAGGCTGTTGATGAGAAGTAACATCCGCTGTGGCCATATGTCCAGGGTTGTCTCCTCTGCTATTATACTTTAGCCTTTCCGTGCATTGGCATCGCATTGCCGCTCTCCGCATTGCTTTGTCACATTCATTGCTATTAAAGTCGTGCGGAACGTCGTTTTTCAGCTTGACAATGGACGACGTGCCTCTCTTATTTGCCGAATCCGTGGCGCGACTCTTTGATTACAGCTCGCGTTCCTCATTAAAAGATTCCAGATCTAGTCTCTTCGGAAAGGTTGGCCGCTCGGTCTTGGAGAAGCGTCTCTGCGTCGTTTACAATCCGGCAGCGGGCACCTTCGACTACTGCCTGACAAGTAGACGGAACAGTAGATATATTGGGACGGCAAATACAACTACGATCCGGCGGATCATCGCTTTGTTTCCTCCTTTGAAGTGACTTTACTCGAAGATAAAAGTTCTCTGGACAATTTGGACAACGTGGATGGGGATGTTACCTGGACGACTGCGACGCCTTCAGATCCGACGTTCCTGAAGCTGCTGAGAGCTCCATTCGCCCGAACTGAGTTGTACCTGAACGTGAATTGTCCTGAACTCCTAAAGCTGCTACCGGATTACTGTACCTTCAACTGCATCTACAATTGGAGTGCAATGAACCACAGCGAAGTCCTTGATGCGATCATTCAGCGATCGCAGGCGTGCGGACGACTGGAAAGCGTTGATTGCACGGAATTCTTCCAAAAGCGGGGCATGGAAGCGTCGATCGATTGGATTTTGAGAAACAAGCGACTAAGGTGCGTTTCAATCTATTCAATTCAGAATCTTAAATCTGTTCGCTCTGCTCTTAACTCCATTGGTGTCCAATGAGCGCAGCTGCTGTATTAATTGGTTAATTCGAATGAAATTGAAGCGTTGTTGGTAAAAAGATCCCAGTGTAAAAAGATCCCAGGTAAAAAGATCCCAGTGTAAAAAGATCCCAGGTAAAAAGATCCCAAGGCAAAAAGATCCCAAGTAAAAACATCCCAGGTAGAAAGATCCCAATGTAAAAAGATCCCAGGTAAAAAAATCCCAACGCTACACTTTATTTCCAACACATTGATTGCCAAAAACTAAGTTTGAAGGTCCACTTTTAAGCACTTCTTCACGTAATCTGCAAACGTATAAGCACGCAAATCGTTAATCAAGCTGTTGTTTAAGTGTTATTAAGCAAAAAAATTTAGTTTTCGCAATCGCAATCGCAATTGTTATCAGCGGCAAACTCTTCGACATCAAATGTCTTTATAACTCTTAACAACAACAATAACAACAACAAAACTAACACTCCGTTGCACTTCGAACACTTCCAGATTCACAACTTTACCCACCATTTGTTGCACTTCGAACACTTCCAGAATCACCGCTTGATCCACCATTTGTTGCACTTCGAACACTTCCAGAGTTGTCTCCACCGGAGGGAATGTCAAAATCAAACAATCCTTCATCATCACTGTCAGAAATGCGGTTTACATTCAGCGAAGTGATGACTTTGCGCGAGCAATTGTGCGCTTGATGACGACAATAGCGAAGTACTATGTCAAAATCCACATTGAGAGTGCCAACCAAAGCTACGTACTGATCCATCTTCCGCTTTGCAATGATCATGCGCTCTTCAGCTCTTGTGCTGTTAATCAGCCGGCGCTTTGGCTGTTCACGCCTGAGGAACAACTGTTCGCCTCGGATTGCTTGCGAATTAATTTCTTTGCGTATCTCCTTGAGAAAAAGTCCAAGTTGAGGATGTTGTGCATTGAATAGTGTTCGCAGTTGATTATGCCAGCCTTCTGCGTGATTCGTAGTTCGTGGTCCATCATTTTCATACTGCTCCCAAGTAGGACGATACCGCAACCAATAGTTTAAGTATTCTCGAAAACGATTAACCATCGCAACTTCTGCTGGAGTCCGTCCAACAGGTAGATGTTCATCAACATATGGTCTAATCTTCTGGTTGAACACCTCACGTGACAACATAGCACTTCCGATGAATATCCGAATCCAATCATAGAAGCTGCGATCTTCTGGGTCTGTGTAAAAATCAATTAGACCAAAGCTCTTCACTTTGTCCATAATATTTTCGCGAAGTGGAAGTAACAGGTTGTGACTTGACTTTCTGGAAAGACTGCGTGGCATGCATTCATTGCTGCTGGCTCCATGTCAAAGTGGAATCGTTTGGGAACACCCATATCCCCAAATTCTTCAATAATCGCTTCGCGAACTTTTTCAAAGCACTTCTGGTAGGTGTTCTTTGTCTTTGAAGCCAGCAAAGCTATGACAGAAACTACAGATTCAGAACGATTGGGCAGATCCTAAGTGGACAAAAACTAAGTTGAACGCGTGACACACTTAACTCTACCTGATAAATGGAATGCATAGAATACATTTGGACAAACGGCGTGTTCTCGGACATCGGGTTGTATTTGAAGTTTCCATCACATGCAATATGTACGACATCCCGCATGCAAGCTAATCCAGCGACGCTAGCCATGATAATCATTGGTTCATGATCCCGATTTGTTTCTTGAAAAAGAATCCAGCGATTTCCAACGCTTTCGTTACCAAAAGATGGTCTGGGTGATAGGGCAACCTAATTGATTGCTCATTAGAGAATGAAAATGCACAGAATGAAACTATACCCGTAATTCTTCAGGTATATCGCCAAAGGCATCATCCATGCGCTCATAACTTTTCGCGTTATGGTAAGAAAAAATTCGTCTTGACGTAAATTTCTTTGGCAATTCTTGATTAACTTCACGATGTAGAGTATCCAGGTCTACAGTGGCATCATAATTCTGGATTTCATCGCGAACAGATCCGGCCATAGCGTTGTGAACTGCTTTCGGCTTTTTAACCTCGGAATCGCAGCTTTGTGCAGCTTTTCTTCAAACGTTTCATACCGTTACGACCTTATATAAGTAAATAGTTACCTGTAGACTTGCCTTGCCACAGTGCGAGCCGTGCTTGTGTTAACAACAGCATCCTCGATGCAAAAATGGGGATTTTTGGGATGGTCTGGATCCTCATCCCACCTGAAATTTTGTTAAGATATAAGAAAGTTGCTAAAACATTACTTACTTGTTATCCTTGATCCAAAGGTAAGGAATTGGCTTTGTTGGGGAATTCTCCTTCTTGTACTTGGCATTCGTCGACATGCATCTTTGACAGCGCACTGCCATTTCGCCAGAATCCACTTTCCTTTTTATGACGAAGGTGAATGTGTGGCCTTCGTGAACGCGACTCTGATATATGGCCACCTGGCCTCCATGCTGACTTTTCCCAAAAATCACGGTGCTGTTCATCCTAAAATTTTCCTTGATCAATGAGTGCACACAAAATCGTAAACGTAAGCTCACAGAATTATGCAATCAGGCGCAAGAAATGTATATTCCGAATACGAAATTCGAAGAAATAGTTGCAAGACCATTTTCGTTGCAGAAGCCACTCAGGATCGGCTTCTTTGAACGTGAACTTGCATTTGCCGTAATTACTTGCACTTTCCGTTATTGGCGTTATTCTATTTTTACCATTCCTGTGCTCGAGTGCTCGAATTCGTCGTTGTCCTTGCTTCAAACCACTTTGGTTTGTAAAGGTTAAGATCTGCTCGCTCACCATGGAGCTCGTGCTCTTTGATGGCTCATGGAGTCGTGCTCGTGCCCAACTTTGATGGCCTTCGCCAACTTCAAAGAAAACTGCCACAAACACGAGAAAAATTCGAAGAATCTGACCGAAATCAGGAAGTTTACAACTTCGTAAACTTTTTCAAAGGGCTTATTTACTTGTATGGGATTTTTTTACATTGGGACGCTTTTACCTGGGATCTTTCTACATTGGGACCTTTTTACTTGGGATTTTTTTAGTTGGGATCTTATTGCCTTGGGACCTTTTTACTTGGGATCTTTTTGCACTGGGATCTTTTTGCATACAATCAAATTGAAGTTGTTTGTGATAAAGCGGTGCAAAATAACTCCGCGCAAAGGTGCATAATTTAACTACAAACGCAGTCTAATCGTCATATTCTACATGTGTTAAGCTACAAGAAAAGACTCTGACAATATTGATCTGTTATTTTGCTATCAGTGCAATTTTATCAGTCAGTTTTAGTGCTTGTCAATCCAGTGATACGGAGAACGAGCGCGAAAACAACGTCTATGAGCGCAGAGCAAACAGAGAGGAGCAGAGTAACTGTAGGGGGAGGAGAAAAGCGACGAGAATACAAAGTGGTGCGTTGAAGATGAAATCGGAGCGAGCTTTAGGGCAATGCGCATACTAATCCATTAGCTGCGATCTGGCGCGCGTTTGATAGATCAGACGAACTGACTATGGATTGACTTGAATTTTGTCTGGATTGACTTTTTTGTATGCCTCAGAAATGTGTTGGATAAGGACCAGCTACGGTATGGTCAGCCAATAATGAAGCTTAAGCGCATAACGACCAGACAAAACGTTAGCCAAATACCGATTTTTGGTGTGTAGAGCTAAGTTCTTCGGCGCCAAGTTTACTTCGCCTGTGTGTGGGAGACTAAGGTTATAACCTTAGTCATTGTGGACAAATTCCATAGGCTTATTCATGCACGAAAATTGGCAACAGTTGTCACAATACTAGGTTAGGACCCAATCAGTGCAGTCTAATCTGTTTTTTTTCCAACGAGAATTCTCCTCAAAATCAATGTTTTATCAGCGACAAGCGGCCGTTTTTGGTGTTTTTGTTGATTTTGATGAATCGCACGCAGTATTGTTGATTGGCTTGCTGTGCTGCCCCAGTAAACCGCCCATTCTTAAGCTAATAAAAAAGCACACATACGGTACCGGCGCGTCCGCTTGCATTTGGCTTCTCTTTCACATTTGATTCAAATGCTACTATGTTTTTCACGTTTTGATGACGTTGGCACAGTCTAGACGCTTGGAATATGGTGTGCACATCGCCAAGCAAGAACTGTAAAAACCCGCATTAGTTAGCGCTATGTGAAAATCCAAAAAGTCGCCGAAGTTGTCCGGTCCTAGACAAATCACCATAATCTATGAGCTTTGCGCGCAGCGTCATATGAAGCGTGGTAAGCCAATAACTAGACAGACCCTGCTGCAGTGCCTAGGCCTAAGTTTGAGGCCATTACAATATGACAAGCCTTGAACGGAGCCCGCCTTACTATACCACAGCTAATCGACTAAAATTTTAGTTTTCTTGTTCCTGCGCTGCACAGTCCCACAAGCGAGTTATTCTCGATCTTCTCATTTCAGGCTATGGGACGCCCGATGATTAAAGATAACGACGTTAATGATCCTAATCGTAACGATCCGGTTAAGCTGAAAAGACGCCATAAGGCGCGTGATCGTCGGGCCGAAGAGAAGAAAGAAAAAGAGACCAAGCAGCGCGAATTGGCTGCACTACGTGCAACGGTAACAGAAGAAAAGGAACGATCTCTTCAGAAAGATCAGTTGATTGAGAGCTTGCAGCGCGACTTGGCTGCACGACGTGCAAAGGTACATAATTTAACTACAAATTCAGTCGTCATATTCTACATGTTTTAAGCTGCAAGAAATGACGGAGAGCCGGGCCGAAGAGAAGAAAGAAAAAGAGCGTCTTCTCCAGTTGATTGAGAGCTTGCAGCGCGACTTGCGTGCAAAGGTAATTAATTAATTTAACTACAAATTCAGTCATTTTTCACATGTGCAGAATTCACATTCACAGCTGCAAGAAAAGACGGCGAGCGAGCGCAAACTCAGAGATTGACAATTTCATTATCGAAGACTTGCGAAAAAAAATCGCGGATTTGCGTCCGGCTGATCAGCGACCATCGATCTTCTACTATTGATTCTGGTTTCGTGCTTTTTGCATGAAATGAAGTATCGATTTCTCGACTTGTTCAATGATCAGACACACCAGAGCAAAAGCGCGGCGAGAGCCAGAGAAAGCGAACGAGTCAGCATGCCATGAAACGAGTCATAGAACAGTTATAAAACGTTTGACGCTGCGAACTCGAGCGTGATGATCAGCTGGTTTGTGAGCGGACTGGCAAAGCCTAGGAAACAAGAACGCAGCCAAAAGCATCAACGGGATCACCCTAACTCACCCCAAGACAACTCACCCCATGGACAACTCACCCCAGAACATCTCATCCCACCCCAACTCACCCCAAGACAACTCACCCCAGGCACAACTCATCCCATGGACAACTCACAAAAATAAAGTAAAAGAGACTCACCGACTCACCGTTTCGCCAGCATCGCCAGTATCTAAATGCCCGAGACAAATTGACACACACACAGACGGAGAGCAAGCACATCGTCCCGATGGAAGCTGCGCGCGTGTGCTAAACGCACTCTATTCGCCCTTTTACGACCGCTCTCGCAAGAATTTATGGCCGCCCTTCCGTCGAATATCATAATTCCCGCTAAAAGAGTCTTTTAACACCCCTAACCGTAGATTATGACGCGACAACCGTTGCTAAATCTCCAGTGATAAGGCGCTCGAGAGTCACGCGAACCATTGGAAAGCGATGAGAAGAGACGGCCAAGCGAAGGAGGGTTTGTAATGGAGAACGATGATCATTGAGGGAAGGCGATGTGCTCTCTAATAGTTTGTATTGAAAATTCGATTGATTGACTTGTTGGATGATGGCCAGAGAGACGGGCATGAAAGACCGAATTTCGGCGATGCTAGTGCGTTCGTGAGTGAACGCTAATTTCGGCCGAATTGGGTCATGGTTCGAGCTGAATAACATCGTGTTTCGCGCGTCTCTCCTGCATGGAAATGCACGTAGAACATTCGCCAGTTGATTAGAAGCCGATTTGAGCAAAAAGGGCCTAAATGTTGAAATTTTGACCAAATCCGACGGCGCCCAATTGTGACTCATTTTCGAGTTTTTTCAAAGGTTTCTGCACGCAATAAGACTCAAAATCGATGTTTATTGTTGGTTTAATTGCCGAATGTTTGGAAATTTTCACGGAACCATCTCTTTTGGTCTGGTATTGATTGATTTCAACATCAATTGGTTCAAATATTGTGCTTCTAACACTGGACACCGATTAATGCGGATCTTGTAGCGAATTAGATGCGCATCAACCCAGTTAACACGGGTTCTGTTAACGTTCTGTTCTGTCCGCGGCGGGGAGCCACAAAACGGTGCGGTTTAACAAAAGATCATAATTTACACCGTTTTTTACGTAAAATGCATCGAAACCATGCGGATCATTGGCAATTTCCTCTTGAAATAGAGCCAACGAAGAAGCTCTGCGAATGCTTGTAGAGCGCTCTGGAGAGCGGATTGACTCGCTTGTGTTTTTGATAGAAAAGACGGATTTCCCGGACTGAAAATCGCGTTTTCTAAGTTAATTCTCCATTTTCCAATAAACCGACCTTGTGCGACCGACTCCAATGTCGGGAAGAGCTCCTTGAGGACGATAGGCAAATAGCCAAATGAGTTTTTCGCCCGAATATACTGTAAAACGACCTTTGCAAAGGAGATGTCGTGGTTGCGGACGAATTCCACCAGCGCATTGTCGACAAACTGAAATTAAAAATCGATTTTAGGCGAATTTTCACGTTTCACGTCATAAAATTTTCTGGTCGTAATTATGTCGGTGATGTTCGCACGTGCGAACGCGTCGACCACAAAATTGACGAATGTAAAGTCCACCTCGTCCATTACGACCAGCATTGAGTTGTGGGCGTCTGCATGTTTGAGCATCCGCTGCATTGTTTCTGCCTCTCTCCACATCTAAACCAGTTTTATCGTTTGAATTATTGTCTATTGCTCGCCGACTTATGCATGGGTACTGTAAGGCACTCTTAAGTGTTCGGTGCAAGACAGACATTAATCGGAGAGGAATATTGGCTGATTTTGGCGATTCCGAAAGGCTCGCTGACCTTGTATTAGTTGAAGTCTCAAAAACGGCAGAAATCAAGAAAAGTGAGACAAAATGCGTTTGCACGACAAAAATTTGAATTTGTGGTAAGATTTTGATTTGGCTCGTGATATTTGAAATCAGCCATTTTACACGATTTCTCTCCCATAAAATTGCGGTCTTTCAACGAACATTCCTGTGTGCCGTATCTACAATACTATGCACAAGCGAGCGATAAATATGGTTGAAAGCGTTGAAAATGAGAATTACGTATTCGAGAAGTGGTTGCATTTCTTCAGGGAAGATCGGCGCCATCTCGAAGCGGCTCTCGATGGCGCCTGCGGCGAGAAGCGGCGATGAGAGCAGTAACAGAATGGTTAACATTACGTTTTGGAGCGGACAGTAAGTGCGAATTGTGTGGAAAGTGAGTTTAGGGGAGTGAATCAGGTCTTCTGTCACTGTGGTAGATCGTGATTCATGACCATTGGTCGGTTTTTGGATTGGAAATGAACTTTAGTGGCGAAACAATGATGTACGCCTTCGATAAGCCCGAGCTCTTGGCCCGATTTTGCAGAAAAGCTCAAAAGCTCAAGACCGCTTAAGGGGCCAATGAAAAGGGCCAAGTCCCAGAAGCATTTCTACGGCTATCTTGATTTGAGCTCTGGTGCTGTGGTTAGAGCACAGTTCACAGCTATGAAATTGTCTGGCTGGCCATATGGCTGGTCAATAGAATGAAATTGCGCCCTACATAGCTCACGGTTCCAACTTGGTTCAATTACAAAACTATTCATCTTTCAACGATCGCACTGAAATCTCCCAAAATCCTCTCAAACAACACCGCGCTCCCTCTTCTCCGCCGATTCGCCGTCGTCGGCTTCTCCGTCATCCGCCTCCTTGTTCCGCTCGTCCTTCTGCAGCGGACACTCCAACCAGTCAAACATCACCTTTGCCGCCTTCCCCTCGAGATTGTTGGTGGTGAATTTGACCAGCGTGTCGATCAGGTCGGACATCTCGAGTTTTTTTCTAAAAAAAAAATGACGCGTACAATCTCCGAACAAGACAACCGCCCACGTCATCGTCAAGGAGAGAGGATAGAGGACATTACCAGCGATCTTAACTCATAACTCTCATGCTATCAGAATCACTCGAAACGGTCACATTTTTGCTATCTCAAAACTGAGTTGTCCTATGAAAATTCTGTAAGCGCCATCTTGGTGTGAAGGGTCGATTTAAACACTCATGATTGGTATTTATGTTGATTTGTATTCGTAATGAATTGATACAGGAACTTCTTAGTTGATTACAAAGAATCTCCGAAGTGCCTTGGATCACTGAAGAAGTGGGTAGTATTGTAGTTCAACCATTCCCCTCCTATCCGCTTTGCAACTACCCCCTCATGCCGTTCAAACTTACCGTCGCCCTGTGTCCAGTTGATTCTTCTGTATTGCTGGAGCTATGCATTGGCATCGCATTGCCGCTCTACGCATTGTTTCCTCCCATTCATTGCTATTAAAGTCGTGCGGAACGTCGTTATTCAATTCAACAATGAACGACGTGCCTCTCTTAATCGCCGAATCCGTAGCGCGGCTGATCGATTTCAGCTCACTTTGCTCATTAAGAGATTCCAGATCTAGTCTCTTTGGAAACGCTGGACGCTCGCTGTGGGAGAAGCGTCACCAAGTCACCCTCAACATTGTTTACAATTCGGCAGCGGGAACCTTCGACTACTGCCTGACTTGTAGAAACGATGGATCCACAGGGCTTGCGACAGCATACACCTACGATCCTGCGGATTATTGCTTTTTTTCCGTCTTTGAACTGATTTTACTCAAAGACAAAAGATCTCTAAAGGGCAACGTGGATGGGGATGTTACTTGGACGACTGCGACGCCGACGCTCCTGAAGCTGCTGAGAACTCCATTTCCCAAAACGGCTTCCGGAATGCTTCCGGATTACTGTACTTTCAACTACATCACCGCTTACGATGCATTCGCCTACAATGAAATCTTCGACGCGATCATTCAGCGATCGCAGGCGTGTGGACGACTGGAAAGCGTTCACTGCAAGCAATTCTTCAAAAAACGGAGCATGGAAGAGTCGATCGATTGGATTGCGACAAACAAGCGACTGCGGTTGATTTGCGACATTTCCGACTTTGATATTAAGAATCCTGCATCTGTTCGCTCTGCTCTGAACCGACTTGGTATCCAGTGAGCGCAGCTGCTGTATTGATTGGTTAATTTGAATGAAATTGTAGTTGTTTGTGATAAATTGTTGTTGTTGTAAATCTGCGTTCGGACGAGCGCCAACCAACCACTGAAAGGCACAGGTCAGATCAGGTCACTTTCGTTCCTCCAGAGAGCTTCAAGCAACGAGTACTTGGTGAAAATCCGACTTGTTTTCGTCAAAATTACAAAATTCTCTCCTGCATTTTGTCCGAGATTCAATGTAGGCTCAGCTTTTGGAGAACGTGAAAGTTAAGTTTATTTCATTGACCTAATCATACACAGCTTTGTGCTGGCAGAGTAAACCGCCCTAAACGCAGTAAATTTTAAGCTAATAAAAAAACATACAGTACCGACTCGTCCGCTCTGTTTTGGGTTCTTTTTTTGTGACTCGAAGGATGCTCGGCGCTCCGCGCCTCGCACTCACCTCAGCCAGTTAGTCTCGGGGCCTAAGACATGCTAGCTGCGCTTCGCTACTGTGTCGTCACTGCGCGGCTCGCAGACAGATTAACCTCGGCGCTTCGCTTCGCAAGCAGCCTGTTATGAGAGCAGTAGACGCCGCGGCTCGCAGGCAACGGAAACCGCTGGGAAAGGAGTTGATGAGCGAGCCGGTCAACACCTTTCCTGCGCTCGTAACAACGATGGTGCCAGGAAGTACCAACATTTCAGGGCAATCTGGAACGACAAGGTAAAGTTTTCGTTCTATTCTGTTCTGAATCTATTTCGATCTCTTTTAGAGTAAGAAGAAGTCGGGAGTATACTTCTTCCACGTCACTAAACGCGTCTCCGATGTTGAAGCATCAGTTCGCGAGGCAGCGATTATTAACGTATGTTTTTAAGCATTTATCATCTAAATCTTGTCGGATCGTGGGTGTAAAACTGAGGAAAATCGATCCGGCGTCGCCCTCTGTCCAGAATTGTCTCCTTTGTATTGTTGAAACGTGGCATCGCATTGTTTCGTCACATTCATTGCTATTAAAGTCGTGCGCAACGTCGTTTTTCAGCTAAACAATGGATCACGTGCCTCTCTTGTTCGCCGAATCCGTGGCGCGGCTCGTCGATTACCACTCGCGTTCCTCATTAAAAGATTCCAGATCTAGGCTCTTCGGAAAGGTTAGCCGCTCGCTCTGGGAGAAGCGTCTCTCCGTCATCCTCTACGTCGTTTACAATCCGGCCGCAGGCACCTTCGACTACTGCCTGGCTTGTAAACGAAAGTATGGATCCACAGGGCTTGCGACAGCATACACCTACGATCCTGCGGATTATTGCTTTTTTTCCGTCTTTGAACTGATTTTACTCAAAGACAAAAGTTCTCTGGACAACGTGGATGGGGATGTTACTTGGACGACTGCGACGCCTTCAGATTCGACGTTCGGGAAGCGGCTGAGAGCTCCGTTTGCCCAAACTTCGTTGCGTCTGGATGTGAAATGTCCAGAACTTCTGGAGCTGCTGCCGGATTACTGTACTTTCAACTACATCTTCAATTTCGGTGCATTTCACCACAGCGAAGTCCTCGACGCGATCATTCAGCGATCGCAGGCGTGTGGACGACTGGAAAGACTCTATTGCACGGAATTCTTCAAAAGCGCGGCATGGAAGCGTCGATCGACTGGATTTCGACAAACAAGCGACTATGGTTGATTTCCGGCTACTTAATTAAGAATCCTGCACCTGTTCGCTTTGCTATGAAACGACTTGGTGTCCAATGAGCGGAGCTGCTGTCTTGATTGGTTAATTTGAATAAAATTGTGATAAATTGCTTTGAGTATCTGCACGAGTGGGCGGACAGCGGATCCGACTTCTCCTGCAACGACATGGAGTGGAGCAACGCGACGCAGACGGTCGACAAATTGATTTCGGAGTGGACGCTGACAAAGAAATGGACGATTTCGATTCCTTCGGCTGAATCCGACGCTGCGATCAGCTTTTGGTACGTTTTTGTGGTCCAATCGCGACCAGCTTATCACCTGCATTTCAGTCACATCAGCAAACGTCTCCTCAACGACTTGGTGCTCAAATTCCTGCAAACCGAAGTCGAGAAGATCGATCGGATCGGCGTCGAAGAGATCGAGAGCTCCGGCGAGGCGGAGGAGATGAACGAGAACGACTCGTTCGAGATGGTCGACGAGAACGTGGAGCGGAAGAACTCGGCGACGCACTCGCTCGTCTTTATGCAATGCCGCCGCATCAAACTCCTCGTGCAGAATCTCCGTCAGCGAAGCCTCAAAGCACTGGCGTTCCTGAAGGCCGTGAGCAACGATTTGGAGTTTTGCGCCAAGTACAAAGTGAAGCTGGACGCGGAGATTAACGGAAAATTCATCGTGAATCGGCTGCTCGATTCCGGATTCGTCATCGTGCGTTCCGAGTGCAACCATAGTTTCGCATTAAATTTCGTCGTTTCAGCTCCGATTCAAACACCCAGATCTCCCGTTCTTCGCGTTCTGCCCCACGGAGATGGGAAGCAACTCGGATTTGGTCAACTCGCTGCTCAACTGCATCTGCAGCCGATGCTCGCAAACCGTGGAGAGCAAATCGAAAAGGGAGCCGCTGGCGATGGAGTCGATGTCGATCGAGAACGAAGGATCGCTGGATCCGTTCAATCTCGACACGCTGAGCACCGCGATCTATCAGGCGAGCGTGGAGAACGCGCCAAGAGGATTCATGGTGATTCTGTCGAAGATGCTGTTCGATGCGAGCGATTACGACGCCAAACGAGAGACGCTGCGATGTGTGATGGAGACGAGCGTCCGGGATATTGAGATTCGCTCTTCGACGGCTATCTCGTTGACTAGCTCGGTTACGGTAGGTCATTTTGAAATTAATTTGATTGAAACGACGGACTGAAAGTAATGCGCAAACAGCTGGAAAAGCGTGTCCATCAAAAAAAAATCGTTGTCTACCGTAATAATTGACAAATCAGGGTTGATTGGGCGCGCTTTTCAAGACGCCGTTCATCAATTCGCTCCGTTCAGGTCGGAGAGAACGAGATCTACCTCGTCGCCGAAACGCGCTGCTCCATCCCGGCATGCCGCAAGATCTTTGAGAATGTCTTCTCCAAACGTCCCGACCGAATGGAGCTCTCGC